>CABHPH010140010.1:0-49098 GCA_902168325.1 Peromyscus nudipes
GTCTCTCTCTCTCTCTCTCTCTCTCTCTCTCTCTCTCTCTCTCTCTGTGTGTGTGTGTGTGTGTGTGTGTGTAAGTGAAAGTGCTATTTTACCTCCTTTGAAGGCTGATATTGTTTCAGAATGCTGTACCAAAAGGTGTTGAGAGTGGTACTATCATTCAAAGCATGATTGATCTGTTTATGGGAGGGTGTAGGTGCAAAGTTCATCCTACACAACCACATATATAGACATTCTGACACATATGGGAAACTATGCTGTGCTTGACCTGGAAAGAATAGATAATGTTCTCCCATTCTGATCTCATATTCTGCAAGGACTGGGCAGACTGGTGAATTTGTAGTAGGGTATTTGATCCTTAAAAAAAAAAAAAAAAGCAATGTTAGGTTAGGGGGAAAAAAATGTCCAAAGGAGACTAGCTGCTTGGTGATGTCAAATCCAAGTTCTAAGGGACAAACAATGTGTAGACTCTAAACCAAGTACAGAACAGATCAAAAAAGGCACGAAGCACTGGTAGCTGTATTATGTAAGGCTTTTCATTTCTAAACATTACATCTAGAAAAATCAGTTGGGCTTCCTCGAGAAACAACACGTTTTTCAACTGTTTCTTCTAGTACTTATGTGAAGATTAAAAGTCAGCTCAGGGATCATAGGAAAGTCAATCCTTAATTGTGAGGGAACTTGGAGAAAAAGAACATATAATATTTCCCAGGCTTAGTTTCTGTTATTTTAGGCTGAAGTAAAACTTAGAGCCCATTTGCTCCCAGGTTCCTGACAATTAACAATTAGATGGCAACTTCTTAGGGGAATCAAAGGCATTATTGAAAAATATAACAGATATAGCCCAAATCCATTAGAAGCAGAAATTTTGTGACTTTAAATATTTGTACATTTCCTCTCTCTCTCTCTCTCTCTCTCTCTCACACACACACACACACACACACACACATATGTTTGTATATATGTTTTTTTTTCTCCTTGCCTTTTTGTTTGGGACTGGGGCTTTGAGAAAGAACTGAAGATGCCTGTGTGTTTCTGGCCATAAAGATACAGGGAAACTTTTCTATACCTCTCTGTGACCAAATAAGATATAAACTCACATCAATAGGCTAGTGTTTCCATACTATTTTTATTGAAGGAGATTATAGTCTTAATTGACCATCTTCCCTTTGCCCATAAGGTTAATGCCTGAGTCCTAGCTTCTGGGTTTTCTGGCTGGGGTAGGGTGGGGTGTCAGTGCTCAGATAATTAGGGGATGTATGGTATCCAGAATTCTCCTCTAAAGGAGCTTGTACAACCCCATTCTCTCTTCTCTCCTGCCCCACTCCTTGTCCTTGGCCTGGGAAAGAAAAACAAGAGCAGAATTATAAGAGACAAAAATAATTTTGAAACAAATTCCCAGGTATAGCACAATAAGATGACTCTGGTATTAGTGTAGGTTCTCCTGGCAACTCACAGGTAACATACATACTCAACAGACATTGTCCTCATGAAAACCCAGTGTAGAAAGCAAACTTGCGCAGAGTGGCTTCAAGGAGTGTTAGCTGGGAGTTTCAGTTTATGCAGCTCAGTAGAATTGAATTAAATGTGGCATTTAGTGGGGGGGGTAATGGGGAAAGCTAATGGAAGATTTTTGTAGTAGAACTCCCAAAGGGATGGATATTGTTTGAGACTTTCTTCAACTGCCCATAGTTTAGACTCCTTCACAGATGTGTGTTGGCCCATAATAAAAGTTGAGAAGAAAAAGATCAACCTGAAGAATTTCATCCACAAACTTAAATGTACTTTCATCTTAACTACTCAGATAGTAGATCTTGTTATTTGGGGATATAAACTTAGCCTTTTTCTCTTAAAAATGAAAGATATGAGCTGTTTACAAGTAATCTCCTCTTAAATGAAAGCAAAACAAAATTGCAAAACTCAAAGATATGACAGCCCTGCATTGACTTGGTCTTTTGTTTAAACTCATGAGCAATTCTCACAAATGTATTCTTCACATTTATAGTGTTTAAAACATTTTATCATCTGATACATGCTGTACCTTGTATAATGCATCCACATGCCCCCTACCTTTGGGTTTTATTAGTTACCAGTGACATTTTTCCTTTCCCACTCCACCCCCACACTTCTCACTTGTTGGACTGAGGCATTAACCCATGCACATATCTGCCCCCACACTTCTCACTAGTTTGACTGAGGCATTAACCCATGCACATATATCCTGAATTGGTGGTGCAGCTAGGGTCTTCTTGCTTGCTGATATCCTGATTGTGAGTTGGGGAACAGTGAGCTTCCGCCCTGGGGAATGAATCTGGGGGCTTTTAAAAGCCAAATGTTAGAATGCAGTAGGATATTCTGAGAACCATGTATTGAAAAGATAGGGTCCAAATCAGCTACATATTTGTTAGCTCAGCTGTATTTTTCAAATTGCCGATGGTTAAGTGGACAACCAGGAATGCTCTGTGGCCCAAGGCTGTTTGAAAGTGAGGAAGTGATTCTGTGAAGCATTAAGTGGCTGATATTGCCAGCAGAGTACAAGTGTTTGATGGAACTTGATTTTCTGGAGTGACAAGGCTCCTCAGGCATGCTGAGGAGCATCCTGGCTGTGGGTGGGTCACTCACAGAGGCTACATGTATTATGAAGAGTTGCAGTCATGTTATAAAGGGCTCGTTCATGCTTTCTGATTCCGTCTGATTACATCCCAGAGCCATGCCACTGCGAAGCTGGCAGCTGCAGGGTGGGATCCCCCCGGTAGCAGCAGCTATGGCAGTAGAGGAGGAAATTTTATTTCCAGGTCAAGTGGGATCCAGATACTATGAAGTGGAGGGAGGGTGGGAGGGAAGGGTGGGTTGGGGAGAGGGAAGAATGGAGTTTTTTTGTAATAAAGTCATAAAGTATTTTTCCCTAATTTTCTCGCATTTCCTATTTATATAAAGAATCTTGATCACTGTGTTGCTCTAAAGAGATTTTCAATGGAATTAATTTGGGAGACGAATTAATCTCTGAAAAAGAAATTGACTAGTTATACTTACTTTTTGGACACTTTTTCTGTATTGTGAATTGTGTGGAAATGTACAGAATAAAAATGAAATATAATTGATTTGTTTCTTTTCTTTCTAGTGCGCAATACAACAGATGAGAATAGTAACTTTAACTTTAGTTTAATCAGATTTTTTTTTAGCTCAAAGGATAAATGAAGAGTTGGCAAAAAGGATCCTAAATAAGGCAGAAATATTTTGAAAAATTAAACTTCTGCTTTTACAATGAACTAATGTCAGATTTACCTTCCAGCCTCAATAAAAACGTATTATAAAAGAATCATTGTTAAAATGTTGAACCCTAGCTATTGAAGACATGGGTCCCTGAAAGATGAGAACCAAATGACACAGTTTCTATTCCCCCCCACCTTACACACTGAAGTAATTTGAGAGCACCAGCTCTGGCACAGCCTGGCAGGCTGCAGAGACCGGGCTGAGAGTTCAGAATATAAAGGACGCCAGATCTTGGACAGAGGAGTTTTCGAAAAGAAAGAATACGACAGAGAGCTCCATAGACCTGCAGAAGCTCCCCTTTAAGTTTCACTAGAGGGCTGCTGTACATATGTGTGTGAGGAAACTGCCTAAGCTTGAGAAATCTGAGAGGATTCAAAGAAATTGTCAGCAATCTTCATATTAGACCGAGAGTATGCCAGTTGTCACTAGTCACGGTCACAAATCTGAGAACTGTAGGAACGAGGGAGATAGCTCATCAGGTACAAGTGCTTGCTGCACAAGCTTGAGGTCTGAGTTCAAATCTCCTGTATCTAAAAAAAACAAATGAACACCCTCCCCCCCCAAAAAAAATCCCCTGGTGTGGCTCTACATAAACCTATGTTCTCTGCTATGTGGGGTAGGAGGCTTACTGGAGCTTGCTGGCCACCAGCCTAGCTCCAGGTTTAGTGAGAGACCCTGTCTCCAGGGAAGGAGGCAGGAAGTGATAGAACAAAATGCCCAGCAGCCTCCTCTAGCCTTCACGTGTACATGTAGGAGCAGGCACTCTGCTCCAATACTTGCACATGGACCCTTACAGCATTTTCATATTGTTTTCTGGTAACTAAAATTGGCACCAGTTTGGAGATGGTTACAATTAGACACTTATTTTCCTCTTCACTGTCATGTGTTCCTGCTTCGGGCAACCTGTGTATTAGATGGTAGATGTACATTTGATTTTCTTCCACGATAATGAAGTTCAATCATTCAAAACAAGTTTTTTATCTTTTTAGATGTTGTTTTCGTGACAGGCTAAGCAGTGTTAAAACAATGGAAAGTCTAAGATACTTTCTTAAGGTGTAAAACAAACGAAACAAAAAGGACAATATTCAAATCCTCGTGGATTTTGGTATTTCTCTAATTTCAACAAATGTTTGCAGGAATGCTATGCAGCCACCTTAAGGTTTTCTTTTCTTGCCAGTTTAACTCTCTCTTTTTCTTAGTTTTTGATTTTCTAGAGTCTGCCCACAAATTCCTTTCTTAAACTAAGGTCTAGTGAAATGGATTGTCTTCTTATGTGTCTAAAAATGTCTGCTCTCTCCTTTCCTCGGGGTTTGTCTGTCTTTGAAATTCTGGATTCGGCATCATTTATGATTGAGATGTCCAGAGAACTAGACTAAGGAAAAGAGGTCCTGTGCTCTGTGGAAAGTGGAAGCTAATGGAAAAGCATAACACCTCAGGCCAAAGAACTTCATTTTTACCAAGGAGAAAATGCACGACAAAGAGTTTAAAATGTTCTCAAGATGACACAGGTACCAAGTGATAGGAAGATGTCCCCAAAGCCCAGGGAATCACCTGCGCTTGCATCACAATGCCATGCACACAGGCTTTGGATTCCCCTGCAGGAACCACAAGAGGAAACCAGAAGGGATGTATGGCAGGGTAGGTTGTTCTAGTGCAGAGCAGCCTGGAGACCTGCCTCAATGCAAAGGACCCAGGATTGCTCATTCCTTTCCACATCTGCAGAGAAAGACTATAGGGGTGTGAGACAGTCTCAGGGACCCTTCTCAAAGGGCATCTCTGAACATGAGATTCAGATGAAGATAGGATTCAAAATGCTTACACTGAAAGCCCTCGGTTTGGAAGTCTCCACTAACCCCATCTAAAGTACACTTTGTGAGTGGTATATGTTATATAGTATTTATAATTGATTAGTGTTTTTTTAAATACTAATGCCATTTGGATAAGATGTCTATGGAGTGAAGCCATGAAGCCTGGCTTTTTGTTGACTGCAAAATCCTTAAGGGTTTTTTTTTTTTTTTAAATGTGTGCTCATTTCCAGGGCCAAATGTTGCTGGGTTATCGGCACTACAAGCTATCAGTTCAAAGGCATGAAGATAATTTGCTTTGGCATATACAGATGGAAAGGACTGGAACTTACATAGAGCACAGATGTTCAATGGCTGTTATGTCTCACAACTACATTAAGGATATGATAATGATACAAGGAAGGATGTTTCTCCTTCAAGGATCAATCTAATTACATAGTGGGGTTTCTTCTCAGCTTGGCATTTAATGAATCAATATGGACAGCTCTGGGGTTAGCCCTTATGTTGCTGATTGTAAACTGAGTGAACTTTGGCACACACCACTCTGCTTTCTGAGCCTCAGTTTCCTTGTTTGGAAGTAGGAAATAAATCAATTAAATTGAGTGGGTGTGTTCATTACATGATATTGGGTGAAAAAAAATTAGAATATAGTTTTGCCTTAACTCTGTGCAGGGTACCTCTAATTAAACCACATATATGTGTAGTATATATACATATATAGTATATATACGTGTGCGCGTGTGTGTGTGTGTGTGTGTGTGTGTGTGTGTGTGTGTGTGTGTTTGTTTATAAAAATAGGTTTCCATATGGCTTTTCAAACATTCTCACTATTGGTCATCACCTTACCTCCTCATCCACCCTACCCTTAAGCCCCTGATCCATTATTCACCTTTCCTTTTTCATATTATCAGTGTCCTACTATGACAGGTTGCCAAATTAAAAACAAACAAACAACAACAAAACAGTGCCGGGTGCGGAATATGTCCCCTTAAGCTGTTCGTGAGGAGTGTTCTGGCGATCCTCCAAATAATACATACTATGCCAGCGTTCTTCACTGCCAACCAGGGCTTGATGGTAAGACCCTATTGCTGAAGACACCACACACATCCATCACAGGACATGGACACGGGAAAATCAAGTCTGTACTAACCAGGAAGTTTCCTCCTTACTGGTTAGTTCTCACAGTGCTAGACGTTACTATGTAGGTTCTGGGGGTGTTGAGGAGGGAATTATCAACAGTTTTACCCAGCTCTGAACATTGTGATTTATGATAATAGCTGGCTTGGCAAGATATGCCCATGGGTGGCACATAATGACGACACAAATGTCACATAATGACACAAATATCAGGTGGTAACCAGCTACTTTCTGATTGGATTTTAATGCATGATTTGCCAGAAGAAAAGCATGCCTAATATTGTAAATTTGGCCAAGAAGTGCTACTTGGGGGGTTCATGGGCTAAATGGACATAGTATCTAACTGTCTTCTAAATTCATACCCATAAATGATGAAGCTCTCAGACCTCATTAGAGAAGTTTCTCTGTGAAGTAGACTGTAGTTAATGTGGAAAATCACAACTGGTCGAAGTGCAGAGAGTAAGTATATGTGAAATGCTCAGCCATAAATAAGATATCTAAATCATACCTCTTTTCCCACAAGGCTCAGGGACCACTTTAGAAAAGGGAGTAGAAAAAGTATAAGAGCCAGAAGTCAAAGATGACTGCGGCCCAATAGTGTCTTCTGGACTTGACAGGAACCCTGCACTCATGAACTCCCTGCAGCTGTGGTTGCATGCACAAGACCTGTATATCTAAGCCAGTCAACATCCCAGGATGGAGGTAGAGCAGGCTCATGAGTCCCCATCCCTGGGTGAGGAGCTCTTGACAGTTGGTGACCTCTGGGGGAAGGAAGAGTTAATTTTCTTTTCAGAGTATGATCCCTGGTAGGTTGCCACACTCTAGTGGATATTCCCACAACACTGAGTATCTGAGATGCACAAATTGGATTTGATGAGAGAGACAGAGACAGAGACATTGAGAGACAGAGACATTGAGAGACAGGGAGAGAGAGAGGACGTGAAATTGAGAGGGCTGGGGGTGGTGATGAATATGTGAAGTGTTATGAGAAGGAATAGGAGGTGCAAACTTTGGCAGCAACAAATAAGGTTACAGTTCAGAAGATAGTGAGAGAAAATGTGGAATACACATCCTCCTAGTTTTGAAATGTAAACGGAAAATTATTAGCTCCTTCCAAATCTATGTTCCTATGACATCAGTATGTGGGCACAGTGAATTTGAAGGGAAACCACTCTGTGCTAGCTTCTGGGGAATGAACACACACACAAAGTGCACATTAGCAATTTAAAGTCTCTGGATATGTTTATTTTAAAGTCCTCTTTTGTTAAAACTGTGGCCATATTTTCAACTTCAAAGAGCATCAAGCTAAAGTTGCCATGCTTCTCTCACAGTGTTGAAGTGCCTATTCTTGCTAGAGTGACACTCACCTCTGGTCCTGCTGGTCCTGCTCAGTGCTGGTTCAGGTCCCTGCCTTGTCCTGTTGTACAAATCTCCCTCTTCCCACATGCTTAGCTCAGAGTGACTCTGAGTGAGGTCTGACTCCTCTGGATTTACAATTTTGTGTGCTTTTACAGAAATAGTGGGAAAAGAGCTCCTTCAACTCAAATCTAAGGTTTACCATGAGGATCATGGTAAACCTATATGAACTAAGCCCTTTGGATGCCGCCACTGCTTGGTCTGAAAAACAGCTTATGGCTGGTTTCAGTTATCTTCCTAGCAGTTTGTTCTGGCTCAGCGAGCTGTTGGCTCACTATGGGGAGAGGTGTCAGCCATTCTTTCTTCCAATGATAAACTTTCCTCTGACACAGGCAATCAGGATAGAGGGCTGTAGCTACTCTCAGTACCGCTGGGAAGAACTGTATACTTAATCATCAAATGCAAAATCCCTGTTTAAGTCACCAGCAGAATAGTAATACTGGAAGAATGGAATCTTCTAACTTTGACCCAAGTTAGACTCATATTTTCCATTCTGTTTTTCTTATCCAAAAAGTAGAGATTAAATGCTGAATGAACAATATTAATTATCATCTGTGAGAGTCTCAGTAGAAGAATGTATTAGTCATTTGATGTAATAGGTACACTGAAGGAAAGGGATTTCTCAGAAATTTACTCTGTATCTTATAGTTTTGTCTGTATTCAAAAGAAGCAGTTGCTGTAGGGGTCTGTCATATAAATTGGAGAAGGGTAGGTACTTACTGGCACAAGAGGAGTCTTCAATTCCACATGAGTGTTTCTGGTTGATGGTAGTTTTGTGTTTCTGTTGCATGATTTTCCTGGGAAGATGTTAAAAAAAAATCTATCCACCTCAAACAGGGCACCAATGGCAAAGCAAAGGATTCCACTCAAGTGCAGCTTTATAAACAATGGATTGACTGGAGTTACTTGTAGGAGTATGGACGAAGCCTTACTTAGAGGACCATGGGTGTCTTAGTCTCTTTTCCTGGTGCTGTGATAAAAATACTCTGGCAAAAGCAAGTCAAGGGCAAGAGTGGGAAGGCAAAGTATCTGTTCAATTGCATCTAGAGCCTTGGATACCTCAAGTGCTCACTGCTCACCTCCTTCTCTTCACTCACACAGTCCAGGCTCTCATCCTCAGAACGCCATTACCCACAGTGGGTAGCTCTTTCCTCCTCAACTGTGATCAAGACAATTCCCAACAGACATGTCCAGAGTCCTATCTCCAAGATGATTCTAGATTCTATCAAGTTGACAACACTAAATATCATGGTGGGTGACTCCATCACCTTCAAAGTCCCATCCTGGCACAGGTGACTGCCTCACAAAAGCTCAAAAATGGGAGTTCTATTGTTTCATAACCTTCCACCTCCCATATATTCTAGCATCTTCTAAGACTATATGCTGGATGGGGCAAGAGGAATCAATAGCTGGAATTCTCTGTGAGATTTAAGTGACTCTCTCTCCTGTTCTACAAGGCACTGTTAACAGCCCCACTTACCATTATCATTGATTTAACTAGAACTGCAGTTTGGGACTTGAGCTGGTACAAAGCTATTGATAGATCCTTTTGATATCATCCTTTTTGGAGCCCAGTGTCACTGGGAGAAAGTTTAAGCCAGCCTCATAGGTGCAGAGAAAGATGCCTGACCAGCCTGTGTGTATTCTTGCCATCCTAGCTTCAATCACATGAGTGATCGAAGACGCCATATGGGCTGTTCAGGTTCTATCGTACAGCAGCATGGAGTAGTTTTCAATGAGCCTTGTTCACAATGCACAATCACAAATAGATTTTTTTTCTCTTTTCACACTCTTGCTATTTGAAACAAGGTGTCACTGTGTAGTCTAGGTTGGCCTTGAAGTCATTATCCTCCTACTCTAGCCTCCTGGGTGATGGATTACCAAGATTCCTGATTTGTAAAGCCATCAAGTTAGACACCTAGCAATAGTTAATGGATCAGCACCTCAGTGTCTGAAAGGAGATAGTCCAACTGAGTTGACAATTTGTGATTCATTCCTTTATGTTAATGTTAAAGGTGTATTGCATTCTTTAACTCAACCAATAATTTAATCTGTGGTGTTGGAGGGGCTCCAAAGATGCTGTGTAGTCATAGAATGACTGAACTGGAAAGTCCTCACACAGCACTTATTCTGATTTCAAACTCCCTAGTTTGAAAAGTGAGGAAAAACAAAACGATCCCCTAAAACCCCTTAAATTCTAGAAAGGCAAACGTAGGTGCATGAGTCATGTTCTGTGGGTCTCCCCAGTACCCGCCATGTTGGTGTTAGTGGTTTTTAGCACTGCTATGGAGGAAGATCACTCTTAGCAACGTGTGGACTATAGAGCCTACTAATAACGTTAATCTAAACTTCTAGATCTGTAGTTCTTGTTCTGATAACCAAGTTTTTGAGAGGAAAGAGGTGGAGTGAAGGGGAATTTTTCAATAGCGTATATATTTTCTCTCCTCATCAAAGCAGTAGCTATGTTGGTAGTTGCTTCCCAGAACTTCAGTAACCTCTAATTTGAAGGCTCTGTTAATGTCATGTTGATATAGAGAACTGCTCTTAAGTTTTTCAGAGAACTCTCTCTCTCTCTCTCTCTCTCTCTCTCTCTCTCTCTGTCTTCCTTCATATTTCCCTCTTTTTCCTTCCATCTCTCACCCTAGGACTACTTCTATGATATACTATTGAAGTTTAAAAAGTGCAGTTTAATGTATGTTTCATCAAAATGACTACAAACTTGAGGCAATCGGCCAGTAATACTGTAAGGCAACATTATACAAGTCCATGTATTCGCAAACAGGCATAGAAGTCAGAAGGAAAGTTGCCATGGCACAGAACCATCCATATTTTAATATATCACTAATCCAATTAGTTTCCATCAGACCACTTCCTATCTCTGACACTACCATCTGTCTTCACTCTCTCATCCAGGTCTGTTGGCCGGTCTATCACAGCTATTTTTTCAGTGTGCTATTATCCTACCAATGTTATGTAATATGAGGAAACTAAATTATGGAAATAAATTACAGACTTTTTAAAGACAGAGGATCATGACAAGATACTCTCTGTGATGAGAATGATTTTAATAACAATGACTAAGAAATACATTTGAAATTTGACTAGTGGTTCATGTATTGTAAATATAACGATGCAGAATCAAAATGTGAGATGGGGCATATTATCTTTTCTTATAAAATTTTGTGGACTGAACTAAAAGTAAAATGTAAAATATAGATTCACATTTGATTTTTATTTAGGTTAATAATCAGTATATATTTGCAATTAAAATCTAAATTATTTAGCAACATAAAATATTTTAGTTTTATCCTCCAATATAAACACCACCATTTGCTATGAAAGTTTAATTTCCTTTACAAATATGTTTAGGGATATTTTTTGGGGGGGAGGTGTTGAGACAAGGTTTCTCTGAATAGCCTTGGCTGTCCTGGAACTCACTCTGTAGACCAGGCTGGCCTTGAACTCACAGAGATCTGTCTGTCCCTACCTCCCGAGTGCTGGGATTAAAGATGTGCGCCACCGCCGCCCGGCTTGTTTTTTAGTTCTATTTATCCTTAGACGATGAAACCTTCTTCTTCATATTAGTTGCATTATGTCTTACATTTAGATCTTTGTACAAAAGACAGAAAGAGGAAGCCACTCACCGGACATCCTTTGAATCCTATGTTTTTGACTAGGTATACATTATATTTATTTAATTTAATTAATTAATTTACTATTTATTTCTCTCTGTGTGTATGTGTTCATATGTGTCATCACATGTATGTCATAGGAGGTCAGAGAACAATCTTGGGGGCCTGTTCTCGCCTTCCATGTTGGTGGGATCTCTTGTTTGCTGCTGCATATGTCAGGCTGGCTGGTCCATGAGCTTCTGGTAATTCTGGCTCTGCCTGCTGTCTCACTGTAGGAGTGCGGGGCTCACAGATATGAGCTACTGTGCCTGAATTTACATGGGTTCTGGTGGTCTGAACTCAAGTCCTCAAACTTGTGTGGCAAACACTTTACCAATGAGCCTTCATCCTTGCACCCATGTCTATTTTCTTTCTATAAATTCTCTTCACGACGTTCTAAATGGTTGTCAGTAGTTTCTTTGTATATAAGATGGAGCCACTAAAAGTTAAGTAACTTGGATGAAGTCAGTCAGCTGTTGTGTAGAAGAGAAGGAATTATAATCCTAAATTGTTTATTGATGAGGTTTGAGCAGAACCTAGGGAATAATCTATCACTTTTTGCCCCAATTTTCAGCTGAGTAAAAAGTTAAAGTTTATAACCAGGGCTCACAGGGGCTCACAGAGACTGAACCGACAACCAGGGAGCCTGTATGGGACTGACCTCTGTTGTCACAGCTGCTTACTAAGTCTCTTGAAGTTAAAAGAAATAAAAAAAAAATGTAGCTAAACATTTTTGAGCTCAGCATTAGAAAGAATAAACCTTAGGTAGAGAAAATTTGTTTGGTCTTTGAGAAGAGATTGCATAATTAGCACACAGCCATAGTTTTGCAGGGGAAAGCACACATGTGTCATGCACCAGTTGTAGCAGATGTGGCGTTTGGGCCACATCAAAGCCTTTAGCACACATGTCATCTGCCCACTTTCCATTACAGAGGCTGCAAAAATTCATCTTTAATGTACTGAGTATCCTTGAAGGCAAGAACACATATAATCCTGTTGTTGCTGTATACCACACATGGATGGATCTTCCAGAAAGTTCTAGAAAGATTCCTTTTTTTATCTTGAAAAGGGGACCTTGAAGGATAAACCTTCTACCCTTGCCCCTGCCCCAGACATCTCACAACTACACAGAATAGCCAACACATCCTTGAGAAAAGAAACCAATGCGAGAAACCCCTTGTTATATGAGGCATTGTTAGTCAGGTTATGCCAGACATTATGGAGCTGAAGCATTTCTAAATATCTGTAAAAATGGAGGCCATACTTGGGGTATGCATCTATCATCTAAAATCCATCATGTTTTTATTTAAAGGTATCAATCAATGTGTTTTAATCAAATCCACTCTGTTGTTCCTCCCATCCAGTTACCCAAATGCGCCTCACTAAGTCTTCCTCTCAACGTCACGTGTTCTTTATTTTAAACCACTGACTCCAACTGGTGCTGCTGATAGGTGTATGGGTACAGGCCTCTCCACCACTGGAGCATGGGTTACATGCTCAGGGCTATCTCCCCGAAGAAAGCAGAAGCTCCCTCTCCATCAGCCGTCAACTGCCAGTCACTCCTCAGCTAGGAAGATTCACTGGCTTGGGCTTCTGCAGGTCTCATGTATGCAGGCACAGCTACTGTGAATTCATATGTACATTGGCTCTGTTATGTCTGGAAGATCATTTTCCAGCCTTCTTCTACTGCTCTGGCTCTTATAGTCTTTCTGCTTCCTCTTCTAAATCGGTCTCTAAGCCTTGAGGGGGGTGTGGGTATGATAAAGATGTCCCATTTAGAGCTGAGCATCCTGCAGTTTGCTATTATGTCCGTTTATCAACAAAAGAGTAGTGGTTTCTTCCCTAGTAGGTGATCTTTATGATCAAAATGTTCCATGCAAAATGTTACATGGCAAGGCAAAAATGTAATGAAAAATTTGAGAAGGGATACATAAATGAGACCAAAGTGCTTTCTTGATCAAGTCTGGTTCAAATCCCAATTTGACCTCTTGGAGGTTTGAGACTCAATCTAAAAACCTAGGTCTATAAGGTCATTTACTTCGTAGGCCTGTTGTGAAGGTACCATGAGGCATATATAAATTGGCTCCTCAGTTCCTGAACAATTAGGATAATTTCAATTTCTTGTTATTTATATCCTTGAGTTTATTGATAAAAATAAACATTTAATTTTAGAGTAATCTTGACATTAAGTTGCAGTTTCAAGTTTTTCTGGATTTTTTTTAGATTTATTTATTTTATTTTATTTGTGGTTTTGCATTCATGTGTGTGTGTGTGTGTGTGTGTGTGTGTGTTATGACCAATAAGGCCAAAAACAGGGCACCAGATCTCTTAAAAGTGGAATTAATGATTGTGAGCTTCCGTGGATGTTGGAAACAGAACCTAGCTCCTCTTGAAGAGTAGCTAGTGTTCTTAATCGCTGAGCCATCTCTGTAACTCTAACTTTCAAATGTTTCAACAGACTTTGCTTGCATTTGCCTTACAGATACATGAATCTGTTCCTTTTTTAGCATAACTTTGATTGGTGCTTTTTTCTGACTTCTTATTTAAATTAGGCAGAGAATATGTCCAAATTCTCATTATACTATTCTCTGAAGATGAAATAAAAATTAGTACACACAAGGAAATTTGGGGGCAAAGGCTACAGGATGGAGTGTAAAATTAGAGGCAGATACCCAGCGATCCACATGTAAAAACAACACCAGCATAATTGCAAATCACTGGAGGTAGGGGATCAATTAAGATGCCACTGACCCTCTGTCTTAGTCAGTGTTCTGTTGCTATGAAGAGACACCGTGATCACAGCAACTTTTATAAAAGAAATCGTTTAAATGGGATTTGCTATGGTTTCAGCGGTTTAGTCCATTTTCATCAAGGCAGGAAGCATGATGGCACACAGACAGACATGGTGCTGGAGAGGTAACAGAGTTCTACTGCTGGATCTGCAGGCAGCAAAAAGAAAGAGACCCTGGGTCTAGCTTGGGCTTTTGAAACCCCAAAGCCCATACCTCTGTGGCACACTTCCTTCAACAAGGCTACACCTACTCCAACAAGGCCATACCTCCTAATTCCACTCTAGTAGGATCACTTCTTAATGACCAAGCAGTCAAATATGTGAGCTTATGGGGGCCATTCCTGCTCAAACCACCACACCTTCTTACACATATAAACAGAGAGCCAAACTCAAGCAAGAACAGGAAAGAATATTGCCAATGGATTAAAACAAAACCCCAGCAAAATTAAAGACATCAAAACTTCAGCTCTTGAACATAGAAACACATCTCTCTGAAAGTCGCTGTTTATTATAAAAATTATTAAAAGAAGTACATGTGCAATGAGAAAGAGAATGCAGGGCAATTAGTATGAAAATCAAAGGGAATCTATCAATGTTGAGCCTGAACTAGAAGATAACCAAAATAATTTGGTGAACACACACATGGTTTCTCTCTTTTTTTTCCCTGTTCACTTAGATGTGAAGGATCACCAAAGAATGGCTACCTCCCTAAGATGGTGTGCTGGCTAGGTTTTTTTTTTTGTCAATTTGACAGAAGCTAGAATCATTTGGGAAGATGGAACCTTGACTGAGAAAACACAACCATCATTTTGACCTGTAAGCCAGGCTGTGGGGCATTTTCTTGATTAATGATTGATATAGGCAGGTGCAGCCCAGTGTGGGTGGTGCTACCACTGGGCTGGTGGTCTGGGTTGTGTAAGAAAGCAGGCTGATCAAGCCATGGGGAGCAACCAGCAAGCAGCGTTCCTTGGTGGCTTCTGTATCAGTTCCTCCACCAGGTTTCCCGCCCCGATTTCCCTTCATGATTGACAACAAACCGTAAGCTGATATAAATCCTTTCCGGCCTTAGGTTGCTTTTGGTCAGTCTTGTTTCACAGCAACAGAAAGCCAACTAGGACAGTGGAGAGGTAATTAAAAGTCAGCCCTTAGCAAAGTTTATTTTTACTCCATTTAAAAGGGCGAACAGCAGTTTGAAGATGTTTTTATTACACTGTTGAGAGCTTCTCACAGCAGCTGATTTAGAAACATTGCGAGTGGACTACTAATTGGCTCATAGTTTTTGAAGCATTCCGTGAATTTACACGTAAAGTGGAGTTTTTAGTTGCCAGTTTGTGCTGTGGTGTATAGTTCTGCTAGCTGTCGCTAAACAATACATTCTCCACCACGGGGATCTTTCACAGACCTCCAAACTGAAGATTCATAAGGGTGGGCTTGTTTCTAATAGTCCACTTCTGCTCCTTAACTCAAAGACCAGTGTTCTCATCTATGAAGCTTGAGAGGTATGGACTATTCTTGATCATTTTTCAGTTTTCCAGTCATAGCAAACTGACCACTGCTACTAATAAGTTCTGTGGTCCCCAATCTGCTGTCCCTTAGCTCTTGTTTACTTACTTAGACTGACATTATTTCCCACAGGAATTATCTCAGCTGGTATATACTTCATCTTTTATTGTAAGCACAGCACCACAAGAGTAGGGCTTTTTAAAATGTGTGTGTGTGCATGTGCAGCAGTGCACATATGCTGATTAGAGGACAGCTTGATGGAGTTCGTTCTTTCCTTTCACCGTGTGGGTCCCTGATGGGGAACTCAGGTCATCAGTTTTGGCAGCATGTTCCTTTACCCCTTGAGCCACCTCGCTAGCCCAGGGTGGAAGTTTTTAAAAAAGAAAATCTGGGGTCTGGAGAGGTGTCTCAGCAGTTAAGAGCACTGGCTGTTCTTTCAGAGGACCTGGGTTCAATTCCCAGCACCCACATGGTAGCTCACAACTGTCTGTAACTCCAGTTACCTTCACATGAGTATGCACAAAATAAAAAGGTTTGTAGTTGGAAGTTTTCTCCGGGTCCCACCAAGCCCCCGCAGTCCCTCAGCCCCACTTATAAAATAATCACTCAGAAGCTTCTATTAATAACTGCTCAGCCGTTAGCTCAGGCTTATTACTGATTAACTCTTACACTTAAATTAACCCATAATTCTTATTTATGTTTAGCCACGTGGCTTGGTACCTTTCCTCAGTTCTGCCTTGTCATCTTGCTTCCTCTGTGTCTGGTTGGTGAATCCTGACTCAGCCTTCCTCTTCCTAGAATTTTCCCTCTCTGCTTATCCCACCTATACTTCCTGCCTGGCTACTGGCCAATCAGCATTTTATTTATCAATCAATCAGAGCAACACACATTCACAGCATACAGAATGGCATTCCACAGCACTTCCCCTTTTGTGTCTAACCAAAAAGGAAGGCATTAACTTTAACATAATAAAATTAAATAGAACAGTTATCAAGTAAGAATTACAGTTACAATATCTAGTCTATTTGTATTTGGCAAAATTAAAGAAAATATTCTATACTATATTTATGAGTCTAAAGTTTCATATCTAATTTATCTTTTATCATAACCAAGGAAAATTATAACTATCTAGTCTTCAACTACATTAAAGACCCCAGAAGGATATAATATCACCTAAGTAAACAGGAAGAGCATTGTAAGCAACTTCCAAAAATCTAGAATGACAGAGACAGCTGGTTGCCTGGACAGTCATCCAAAGTTCCTCTGCAATGTTGGGGCATCCATCTTTACCCTATAGACCTAGAGTCTCTCAATAGCTTCTCTCTGTGTCCTGTAGAATGTCTGGCAGTTTTTTTTCTGTGAAGCAGGAACTTGAAGGACCATCTTGCCTTGTAAAATTCAGTGGACACCTTTCTATGGGTCCTGCATGTCCAGTTTATACAACATTTTGTTAAGCAGTCCAGGCAAGAACAGTTTCTTGCCCATATGGCTATTTTTGCCAAGAAGAAGATAAACCCCATAAGGAGTGTCTTCGATGCCCATCTTCCTCTTTGAAGTAAATCAGTGCTGCCAGGAGCAGACATTCTCATTGTCCAGGAAAGTCTAAATTTTTAAAACATTTTAAATGCCATATTCTGTGGGTCTTTGAAGTGTTTGAAGATTACCTACCTAATTGAAATATATCTGTGTAACTTAGAAAACTTAACCAACATGACTATAAGTTTGATTATCATAGATGACTATTAATCTGTATTTCTCAACTACATACTACAATTTCAAATGAGTTGCACAAACAAAATACTTTAGCAAGAGTAGAAATATACATATAGTATAACAAAATTAACTTTAAATTTGTATCAATAAACTTTTTTAAAATTATAATTTCCAGCATTTTATTTATCAACCAATTAGAGCAACACACATTCACAGCATACACAACGAATTCTGCAGCAAAAGTTAAATAAATTACACTTTGAAAAAAAGAAGAAAATCTGATATATGGTACTTCATAGCTTAAAACTTGTCATGACTATAACCATACAGTAGAGACTAGGTTCCTCAATGATGGTGGCAAGGCCACAGATCTGACCCATGTTCATCTATTCAAATCTGCCCTCTACAATTTCTTTTTAAGAATGCTATGCAAATAATGGAACATCTGTACAGATAGGCCTGGTGCATTGTTTCAGTTTTGATTTATCTTTTGCATCTATGCTGAGGTAGAAAAAGGTCTATTTAGACATGTATACACACATACACATTTATGTATATATATATTTCTTCATATTTATATATACATATATATTTATATTCCATCACCCAACCTGTTTCTTTGTTCTTTTATTATTTATTTCATGTTTTCAAAGTATTATATAATTGCATCATTTCCCCCTTCCCTTTCCTCCCTCCAATCCTTCCCATATACCAGCTCCCCTGGTTCCCTCTTAAAATCATGGCCTATTTTTCTTTGTTTGTTTTGTTTTCTGAGATGGGGTTTCTCTGTGTAACAGCCCTGGCTGTCCTAGAACTCACTCTATAGACCAGGCTGACCTCAAACTCACAGAGAGCCAACTGTTGGAATTAAAGGCATGTGCCACCACCACCCAGCTCCTTTAGTTGCATACACACACATACTTAATGTTGCTTAATGTGTAAATATAACATGCTCAGTCTATTTAGTGTTATTTATGTGTATATGATTTTAGGTGTGACCACTTGGTATTAAAAAACCAATTAGGAAGACTCATCCCTGGGGAAGACTTTTTCTCCTGCTCTGTTCACAGCATTCCTTAGTTGCCTGTAGCTCTTTATGTGTGTGTTAGAACCCTTGAGATTTCCGTGTTAGCATATCTTTTGATTGATTTCTTCAGGTCTCATTTAGATAGTTATACTGGTCAGCTATCATGGGTGAAGCTTCCCAGTCATTTCTAGAAGACACACTCTCACAGCAAATTTTCTGGTTCTGTGGCTTTTGCAATCTTTCTCCCCCCTCTTCTAATGATGTTCGCTGAGTCTCAGTACTGGATTTGTCCTTGAGATGGATTGGTTGTGACTGGATACTCTGCAATCACTTCTTCTCTGCATTTTGACCACTTATGGTTTTCTCTAATGGTCTCCCTCTGTTGCAAAAAGAAGTTTACTCGATGAGGGGTGAAAGCTACACACACTTGTGTATGTGTGTAAGGATAAATATTTATAGTGCAGTTAGGAATTTGTAACACAAAGCTTAAAAGGTCTTATTAAATAAAAAAACATAGAGCCAAATATAGGGGTGAAAGCCTTAGATCAGGGAAATAGGGAAAGCCACCAGCCAACCTTACCTCACCAACTCTGCAGCTTCCAAATGCATGACTTCCTGTGTACCCAGGCTTTATATGACTTGCTTTTCTGCCCTCTCATTGGCTCTCTTAGCCCAGCTACCTCACTTCCTCTTCCTACACAGTTCTGTCACTTTCTGTCTGTCTGTACAGACCTCCAGGTCTCAATGGTTGGTACTAGGATTAAAGGCCTGTGTTACCATGCTTGGCTCTGTTCCCTCGTGTGGCCTTGAGCACACAGAGACCTGCCTGCTAAGGGATTAAGGGCGTGTGCTGCCTGACTTTTGTGTTTACTTTAGTGGCTGGCTTTCCTCCAATCTCCAGGCAAGCTTTATTTTATTAACGCACAAATAAAATACCACCACATTTCAGTGCAAATAAAACATCACCACAGGAATTTTGCTTGTTTAGTAAAGTGTTGGCTGTAGCTTCTCCTCTAAGATCCATGACCTCGCTAGTCCTGGGTAGTTGTCTAGGTTTCTAGTACTAGGCAGGATTTCTTTCCTGTTGAGCTGGCCTTAAGACCAATTAGAGAGCTGATATGAGGGCCACTGTTGTACCATAGAGCTCTTGGGCCACGCCTTTTGCCATTGTAGTTCATAGGTGTTACAACTGGGTAGGACTACTGGTTGCTTCCCTGTCTTGGAAGCTTGCCTGGCACCTTCTTGTACGATGGAAAGCATAAGATCTGGTACTGCGAAAGCTAATCTTCAAGAAAGAGGCTTCATCTTGAGTCAAAAGTATCTTGTGTCTTCAGAAAGAGGTATTTACCTTCCATTTCTGGGAGGCAACCAGGAGCAATAGTAATGGCCTACATTGTTTGTGGAGTTTCTTGGTTATGGGGTTTTTGTTAGATTGTCTTTGAATCTTGGTGGAGCACTGTCAGCCTGAGTGTCATAACTCCATTTAATCTGGATATGTTTATACAATTAAGTTATATACTACTTAATTTTAGGTAAATAATGATTCCTTGGGCTTCTCTAGACATCCATAGTTTTATTTTACCCTCCTCTACCTCCTGCTGCATTGACCTCCCTTCTCCCTCCCCAATTAAATCCCCCCATTTCCCCCATTTCCCCCTGCAAATCACTTGTACCCTGCTATTTCCCTGTCTAGTGCTCCCCCTCAAGATCCCCCTTTTTACTTTTCTGAGTTCTGTTGCATGTTGAGTTGCAATGACTCTGATCCACAATGACAGCCAACACGGCACAAGAGCAGTGAGGAACAACAGTGGCCCTCACTCCTATCAGCTCTCTGATTGGTCTAAAGGCCAGCTCAACAGGAAAGAAACTGTGCCTCTGCCAGGTTGTGTACTCACACCTGACGATTCAGAGTGAGAAACACAGGTAAGAAAGGACATGTGGCCTAGGTCTTTCTAGGTCTGGGCTACCTCACTCAGTATAATATTCCACTATAGTTATCGTCAGCGTTAGTCAAAGATTGGTATACTAGTTCATTAGCAAACTGACAGACGTGTTAGAAATCTGAGTTCTAAAAGTGATTAATATCCACTTATAGTTTTAAAGAAGCAAAATCCGAAAACTGTTTGCCAGATTACATCATGACAAGATCCGAAATCAAAGAAGGTTGTGATTAGATGAGTCCCTCACAGTTCCTTTATTTTTCAATACTCTAATTCTTGGAAAGTAAGCCCCTCCCCAAACCCTTCTAAACTAAAATTAACAACTTGTAAGTTTTGTCTGCTCTGTTTTAAGAGAAGAATCTGAATGGACACAAGAAGCAACCATTCAGCAGATAGCTGATTTGGGCTCTTGTTCCTACTAAATAATTCAGTGTCTCTAATGGAAGTCAGATCCAATGTCTTCCCAGTGGATGAGCATTACCCAATATTCAGCTAGCTGCTCAAGGCTTGTAGAAAACAACAGAAAAGCGTAAAGTTAAAAAATATTTTAATGGTGTTCATTTTCTCCTGGGTGCCTTCTTGACATGAAGTTTGTGTCTTCCTGGGCATCTGTCCCCATTGTGAGGGGACAGGGAGAATGAGAGGACGAATGAAAATCAATATTTAAATGTGAAGTAGCCAGAAAGCTCCACAAGGGCCACCAGTATGAACAGGTTTGTGTATGTGTTTAGCCTCTCAAAAGTCCCTGGTCTTAAGAGGACAGAAGATGTCTTAAGTAAACAACTCATTAGGAATCAAACAGCCAGGTTTGCCGAGCTCAAAGGGAGCTCACTCAATCTAAGGAAAGAATATTCATGTGAGACCGTGTCTAGAGATTTCAGCAGTAGAATGAACTGTTGCATAAAGTGGAGTGTTGTTCTCTCCCATTCTCTCTTTCATTCAAAACAGGAAGAGAATATTGATTTCCTAGTCTTGGCCACCAGCCCCACCTCTTCTCACTATAAGTACTGAGATGAATGAGATTGAGTCTCTCAAAGCACTAAGCAGTCTTCAAGAGAGTACCGCTTTATAAATTACAAAGGAAAAAAAGAAAGAAAGAAAAGCTGTATTATTATGGGGTAGAAATGTTAGAGAGAAAGTTGGAGCTCTTATCAAAGGCTGTTGGTGCCCCAACATTTGCTGTCAGCTCTGAAAAGGTGGCTGTGAAACTCATTGTATCCAGTCCTGGTTGGCTTGGGGCCCAGCATACAGTGGGATTTCTGGCCAATGGCCCCGTACAGTGGAAAGGCTGGCGCCCGGCCCAGGGATTAGAGAACTTTCATTTCTTTGTCTCATTGATATTAGCCACAGAATCTCCCTTTTCATGCACTACCCAAACCCATGTCGGGTGGGGATAGAAGCAGAAATTGCTGCAAACTCTGAGTTCTTGAGTTCCCTAGGACTAAGGAAATTGTCCATTTCTAACTCACTTATACAACATCTGTATCTGTTTTGTTATGAACATTTATCAGGAAATGGATAGTAGGAGGTGTCCTTGAAAGAAAAACTGCTTTATAGATATAAGAAACCATAAGTTATCCTTGAATGAACAAAGAAGTCAATATATTTGGCCTTCTCCACACCCCCTTCCAATTTCCTTTCCTTCTTTAATGAATTAATAACTATCCTGAAATTTCATCTCAAAGAATAATTTGGTGAACATAATTTGTGGGCATATTTCCTTCAGTCCCTGTGCATGCGTGTAAGTGTGTGAGTGTGTGTGTGTGTGTGCACGCGCATGTTTGCAGCTTTTTCAAAAGGCCACATGTAATACATTTGTTGAGAGAGTTCTTGATTTCTTGTATTGCAGAATCCACCCATGTAATAACATCCTAGAGCCATATTCTGGTCGAATCTTGGAGAATGCTGTGCTGAGTATTATAGGCTACAGTTTGGTTTCAAATAATAAATGGTCTGAAATATTCATATCTAGTGGAAACTGGAAATTGCATCCAAAATCAAACTGGGATAATGAATCACTAGCCAGCAACTGATTTGAAAAACCACAGAGTGCTAGCATACTTATAACCAGAGGACTAAGCTTTTCATTTCTTTGTCTGATTCTCCTAAACATGTTTAGGTACAAGAAAAAATATTAATGACTTAAAGAAGATCAAAATTCAGTACATATCATAATCTTACCTGTTTTTATTATATTGCAAAATTGTCATTAGAGTGTAAAATCCGTTAACTCAGGGCATGACATTTTCTGGCACCAGTGGAGAGATAGAGGAAGTCAAATAAGAACCCACAGATAAAAATCAGTTGTCTCAATGGTAAGTTACCACTTGTCCTCATTAGAAGATTCCACCTCAGCTTCCTTTGAAGTGGGAACAATGATGTCCATCCTCATAGGGGTCATGATGTGTTCTATGCTAAATAACACATATATGGGGCAAACTTTTCAGATTCACATGATTCTGGTAAACAGTGTTGCTGCTACACTTGATCACGTAAGGGGTGACAATAAAAGGAAAATATATTCTTGTGGATACGTCTTCTTTAAAGACTTCTAAATCCCTATAGTTATGAAATCTTAAAGCCCCATATTCAGCAGAAAGGTAAAGATTGCTAGTCTCACATGTCAGATAAAAATGAAGGCCAAGAACCACTGGTTTTCTACCCAACACTGGAATGTGTTCCAGCTGCAGAGCAAGGGGACTTTTCTGCTCGTGTTTGACCCCGTATGACCCCTTATTTCCCTGTCTGCACTCCTTCCAACTGACAGCTGTTTGTTTGAGTCAACAAATGCTGGTCTCGAGGAGAAGCGGTACTGATACTGAGGCAGCTCTCTGGGGCTGGGTCATCCTAGAAACTTGCTGTGGTGAGTGAGGAACTTGTCTGAAGGCAATGTTTAGGTAAATGTAGGTCCAGAAAGACCTATAACTGTAGAAAACAGCAAGAACCTGGGAGGCCTGAAAAACCCTGCTGTGTTCATAGGCCACAGGGCAGTGTTACCAGCTTTAACAGAAATAACACACGAAGGGCTGGAAAGAAATATGTACATTAGGAAAGACCAAATTTTAGATGATGCTTTCTGAGTACATTTTCTTGATGCTACTGAAGTTTAGATTCACAAATGGAAGTCTGACAGGATAGCGGCCACTTTTTGCATTTCCATCCTTTTAGGCTGCCTCCATGTTTTATACATATGACAAATCTGCCTTTCTAAATATGATTTGCATTAAGTCAATCTGGAGTTTGGAGTACTCCCAGGTCTTTATGGTATCAATTTTAGGACCCACTGCAAAGTGGACTCCGTGATAACCCGAGTCTGCACCTCCATCTGCACTCTCTGTTTAGGTGAAACAAGTCTCCATTTTGTTTTTCTAAGCTCCCATGTGGATGGTTTGTTTCCCCCCCTTAACTGATGAAGCATTCTTTTGCTTAAACTCATAAGCATTTGTTAGTAATGCTACTTGTATAATCTTGTAGCAAACAGGGTCTGTCACTCAGGATAAGCTGGTCCTGGGACATGGTCTTAGAAGTCTGACACAGTCAGATACCTGTACCCTTTATAACTGTGCCGGTTGCTCTTATGTCAACCCGACTTAAGTCAGGACCATTTTGGAGGGGGAGATTTCCACTGAGAAAAGGCCTCCATCTGATTGGCCTGTGGCAATTCTATCGAGCATTTTCTTGATTAATGGTTGATGTGAGAGTGCTCAGCCCACTGCAGTCATTGCTACCTACCCCTGGGTAGGTGGTGGTGAGCAGTGTGAGAATGCAGGTTGGGTAAGCTGCATTCCTCTATGGCCTCTGGTTCATGGTCAAGCATTCCTCTGCTTCAGTTCCTGACTCCAGGTTCCTGCCTTGAGTTCCTGTGTGGCTTCCCTCAGTGAAGGACTATATTATATACACTGAAACAAACCCTTTCCTCCTCCAAGTTGATTTTGGTAAGCATTTTATCACAGAAACAAATAACAAACAAGGGTAACATTCTTCCTGGTTGACTATCAATTCACTAGCTGTTAATGTTAGACATTAAAATCTAGTTTCTGAAAGGAATAAATAAAAGTGAATTGTTAGCTACTTCTGAAAGTCATAGAACACAGTTTTTAGAAAGGAAAAATGTATGTCCCTAAAATGATTTAACCTCAAAGCGTAAAGAATGAAAGAACTCCAACACTTAGCACATGCAATGTGACATGAATGTTTGCTTGGGCCTGCCAGCTGGGACTGAGGAGACATGATTCAGAATCAGCAAAAAGTCCATTGAAGTGGTGGCTACATAGGACATTTGTCAAAAGTCATCAATCTGTGAAGTTGAAATAGAATCATTTGAATCTTAAAGGATGCGTTACTTGATAATGTGTATCTTTTTTTCTACATTCAGTCCCCACTTAATACAATGTTTGGTCAGGAATTTAATGTGCTATTGAAAAGCAAAACAAACAAACAAACAAGAAAAGAAAAGAAAAACAACTGCTCCATTATACTCAACCATGTACAATCAAATGAATCTATTTTAACTTTTCAGCTTGAAGACATTTTGACAAATGTCCTATGTAGCCACCACATCAATGGACTATTTGCTATTCTGATCATTTCTTCTCAGTTCCAACTGGCAGGCCCAAGCAAACACTTATGTCTCTTTTAGCCACATGGGTTGGAATTTCTTTGTAGAATATCAGACATTAGGGTCACATTGCACGTGTTAAGTGTTGAAATTCTTTCAACCATTGTGTTCTTAAAATTAATTCATTTTGTTGCACATGACAGCTGTTTATTGTGGAGTAATATTTAATGGATCTACTACATTTTAATGATACATTCATCAGCTTCTTGTTTTGAGCTCTGATGAATAAAGATGCTATGGACATTTATACATAAATCTTTCCATGGGACATATTTTTCTCTTGAGCAGCTACCTAACAACGTAAAGTCTAATGTGTCTAGAAAAGCCTGATTACATGCTAGATTCATGCTTAATTTATGAGAAGCTGCTACACCGTCTCTCAGAGTTGGTTATGCTGTCTTCCATTCCCATCAACTCTGAGGGTTGACAGTCTTTTAAATTTTAGCTCTTTGCTGGTGAGGGTAAGTGGTAGCTCATTGAGGTTTTAGTTTGCATTTCTGAAACGGATCAAATAAAATTAAGATTTGGGGGGGCACTTGTGGGCATTCATCTATTTTCCTTTTAAAAGTGCCCAAATCTTTTGCTCAGTTTTTATAGCATTGAATGGCTTATGGTTATCAAGTTTTATGAGATATTTTTAAAATCTCAGGTTATAATTGTTGTCACACATATATTTTAAGAACATTTACATATACTTCCAGAATTGCTTTGTTATTTTTAATGGTAGATTTTAGTGTGTAAGGATGTTTGGCCTGTATGTATGTCCAAGCATTACATACAGGTATAATGCCTACGATGTCAGAAGACATCAGATCCACTGGAATTGGAGTTAGAGATGGGTCTGGGCCACCATGTAGGTGCTGGGAAGTGAACCTGGGTCCTCTGAAAGAGCAGCATGTGCTATTAACCACTCAGCCCTCTCCCTAGCACTCCCCATGGTCTATTTTGAATAAATTTTTCTCTCTGGTATCAAATCATCCTTCTTTCCAGATGTGTATTCAGTTCTTTGCAACAATTTGTTGCAAATATTCTCCCTTTGCCATCAAACTGATTATATTTGTGCACTGATTATTTTTTCTTCATGGATCTACTTTTATACTAATGATTATTTCAACTTTGCAGCAAGACCAAGGAGTGTGAGTCTTTCAATCTTGTTTTAATTTAAAAAAAATGTCTATTCTATATTCTTTGTCCTTCCATGCACATTTTGGTATTAGGTTATCATTTTCTATTAAAACATACATTGGGGAGCTAAGAACATAGCTCAGTTGGAGAAGTGATTTCCACACAAGTATAAAGACTTGAGTTCAGTTTCTAGTACCCATATGAAAGCTAGTCACGGTGGCTAGCACTTGTCATCCCAGCACTCAGGAGGTAGAAGTAGGAGAACCTCTGTATTCATTGGCCAAGCTGTTTAGCCGAATTGAAAAGCCCTAAGTCTCAGTGAAAGATCCTGTCTCCAGAACCACAGTGGATGGCTATTGAGGAACAGCATCTGAGGTTGACTTCTGGCTTCCACCCTTATGCATACACATGTGCCTGCACACAAACACAAACACAAATCCAACACACATAATACATTTGAATTTTGTTTTGATTGTCTTGAATCTAAGTATGGAAAGATTTTATATTTATATTTTTGCAATCCTAACTTTTATTTCTAAGCATGGGGACTCTTTTTTTCTTTAGATGTGCTAAAACTTTTCTTGTAAGTTTTGGGCCTTTGTGGTGTATAAGATTTGGGTATATTTCACTAAATTTAGTCCTAAGTATTTAATAGTTTTGTTGCACATATTTAAATATTTTATATATGATATAGAAGAAAATTAGTTTTGTGTTGTCTTTGTATTTATTTAGTCGTACAGTAGATCAAGCCCAGGACATCATACATACTATGGCAAGCAAGATGACATGAAGCTGTGACTCCCACCACATCACACACTATTATTCTTTATCTTTTTCTTTTAAAATTTGTCTTTGTTATTGAGAATTTCATACATGTATACAATGGGCAATCATATATACTCTCCATTTACCCCATCCGATTTCTTCCATATCCCCTCCAACACATTCCCCTATCAATTTCATATATATATGCAGATGTGTATCTATCTGTCTGTCTATCTATCAGTCTGTCTGTCTGTCTATCTGTCTAATTCACCAAATCCAGTTGGTGCTATCCAAATGTGCGTGGATATGGAGTCATCCACCCGAGCATGGAATCCTATTGGCAGCCACAACCTTTAAAGAAGACTGATGCTTTCTTTCCCAGGAACTACCAATTGCTACTAGTTTCTCAGAGATTATCCACCCCACCTGTGTCAGAATTTTGCCTGGTTTGGTCCTGTGCAGATAATCATAGCTTCTGTGAGTTTGGGAGCAATGGCCATGCCGTGTCCAGAAGACAGCATTCCACAGCATTCCTACCCATTTTCCTCCTCTTACATTTTACTGCACCTCCTCTTCCACGATGTTACTTGAACTTTGGTTGGATATTCGATACAGATGTCTTGTTTAGGGCTGATTACCCAGTCTAGTGTTCTCAGCACTTTGACTATGTCTCTTTGTTGATTGTTGCCCACTGCAAAAAGATGCTTCTCTGGCCAAGGCTCAGAGCAGCCCAGGTCTGTGGGTATCCAAATGTTTAGATGGGATTTTGACAGTATCATCTATCAAAATAACAGCAGCAGGTTCTACCTTACAATCTATGACCTCTGAAGCCATGGGTTTTTAACTATGTTTATTTACCAGGCATGAATTTCCCTACTGTGTATCAGGCCACAACATCAATCAGAAGACAGTTTAGCTATCCTATAATAGTTCTACTGTTATTGCACCCGTGGGAATAACTTGCCTGCTAGGCTGATATGACATATGTATGATCTTGAACTATGTAAGATCCTTGATGTTTTTTCTCCCCCAGGAACTTGCATAGCACCTCTGGGCACTATGAAAGCTAGTCAATGGGGAGGCAGTTTCCTGGTTGTTTTAAGGCTGGTTTCTCTATGTCCTGTAGCCAGAGTATGGAACATCTTCAGCAATGGTGTTTTTACTGTGTAGCCATGGTGGGTAACCAAGGGTAAAGGCAATAGCTTTGATTGTTTTAGAGACCTCTGGGGCCTCGCTGACCAATAACTCCTAGAGAGGTGTTCCATGTCTTGGATGACACCGCATCAGTAGAAAATGCTGCACCCTGGACATTTTCTGCTTCTGCCTACCATGAAATGTGGTGACAGTTGTCTCACAGTCCTGGTGACACAGACTGAACTGCTCTGCCATGCCTTCCCTGCCATGATGGACTAAAGTCCCCCGAGCCATAGGCCAGACGGACTTCTCCTCCCTTACTTCAGTTGCCTCTGTCAAGTGCTTTGCCTTGCTGATGAGAAAGGTCAGTGCTCCAGCTCACTTAGTCTGTGGGGTTAGATTCTCTGTGTACTCCTGATAGACTTCATACACACCCCTAGTCTGAGATCAAAGCAAGTCTACTTCCTTTGATCCTTTTTGTTCTTTATAAGGCTTCGTTGGTAGAGTTACTAGTACAACATTATATGAAAATAGTTAAAAGTGGTTTTCCCCTCAATTTTAGATGGAAAGCACCCACTTTCACCATTAATAAACATTGCATTTGTTGAGAGGTTTCTATAACTTAGCAATATAAGCATATTAGTTTATATTCTAAAGTTATTGAGACTTTCACACTGAATGAGTGTTGAATTCTGTCATGTTTGTCCAGCATGTAATTATCTATTCATTTTCTTGTTGATTTTTTTTTTTTTTTTTTTTTTGGTTTTTCGAGACAGGGTTTCTCTGTGTAGCTTTGTGCCTTTTCCTGGAACTCACTTGGTAGCCCAGGCTGGCCTCGAACTCACAGAGATCCGCCTGGCTCTGCCTCCCAAGTGCTGGGATTAAAGGTGTGCACCACCAACGCCCGGCTATCTTGTTGATCTTTTTATATGGCAAATTGCATTTGAATTTACATAAAATCAAACTTTGATATATATTTTTATATGCTTTATAAATTGTTGACATTGATCTGATGATATTTATTTTGACTGTTATGTCCATGTTCATGAGGGATGTTGCTCTGTGGATTTTGTTGTCTTACAATGTGGGCTCTGGTGCCTGGAGAGGTTACCCATTTGGTAAAGTGCCCTCCTCGAAAGCACAAGGACGTTAGCTTGAACCCCTCAGAACCCACATGGAAGCTGAGAGTGGTAGTGCATTCCTAAAGCTCACACTGGATGAGAAGATGAAGAAAGTTGAATCTGTGGTGCTCATTGGCCAGAGAGCCTAGCTGAACTGATGAACTTCAGGTCCGATGAGAGAGCTTGTTTCTAAAAGTAAAGGTAGAACACAAGCAAGAATAGACACCAGCAGTGACCTCGGACCCTTACAGGAAAGCACATCACATTCCTATGTACATACCCCACTGACAAGAACGTATACCACTCACACATACACGCACATGTGTGCATATGCATACACGCGCATGTATACACACATACACACACACACATACACACACACACACACACACACACACACACACACACACACACACTGGGTATCTTGGGCCTGATTTTTTTTCTATACGTCTGAGTGTTGCCCCTGACAACATCCTGTCCTTCTATGTTGCTTTGACAATCTGGTACCTTGTGTTCACAGTTTTTGTCAGGAAGTACAGGCTGGAGGGGCATGAACTCAAGCTACTTAGATTCAGCAGAGATTTGTATGCTTTAAATATATGAAATATAGACTAAATCTAATCTTGCTTTTTCTTTTTCTCTCTCTTCTTAAGTAGTTAGTCCCAGATATTTTGTCACAGGGCAAAACTCTGATCCATACAATCTGCTTACCTGGTCACTTAGCCACATGGACAATGCCAGAGAAAAGAAGAGGCAGAATTTGGGAAGGAACTAACCATACTGTCTTGAATATAATTTTCTAGATGTGTTACTGGGATTGCCTTCCAGCTGTGATAGTTTGATGAATTGTTCTTTGCATTCCTGGGAGATGGGAGAACTGGAGAGTGGTGACTAAGAATCCAGACACCCTGCCAAGTAGACAGAAGGAGATGGGTTGCCCAATTTTTCATCTGCTTCCTTCACATTATCAAAGATCCTGCTGGTGATCCACCTCTTTGGATTTGTCACCGGGGAATCAGTGGCCTCATTTTCAAAATGGCTGTAGGCCATATTACAGTTTTCCTGATTTCAAATCATCTTGTATCAATTACATATTAGCCTTGTAACATGCATGCCAGGGGTCGTTAATTTCACCTGGAGGGGCTGAACAGGGGCAGAGAAACCCATGATAGCAACTGCTGACGGGAGCTTTGGAGAGCAGAAGCATTTGGAGTTAGTTATTCTCCTAGCAATGAGAGTGGGAGGTGGGGGAGCAGACATTCAGTCAGTGAGCAATTGCAGAACCTCTCACTGGGGACTCTGTGTCTACTCCCGCTTCCCTGTGGTGCCTGCACCTCAGCTGAGGGACCTTGTGAAACCAGTCAGGGTTTATCATTCTTGGTGGTCCCTGTGTCGTTTGGAGTAAACCGCGGTTGCTTGTGGTGGACACAGGCTGCCATGAGCTGATCCGAATGCCCAAGCCCCTTGCTGGGAGTTCCCACCACTGAGCCCCTATCTCACTGTTTAAACTCCAGAGAGCTCGGAGGGTGCCCTTTCTGCATTTGCTTCAGGCCCTTCTCTTCAGCGTTGACATGTCAGTTTCCATCATTGTCGTTTAGGTCATCATCGCTCCAATTGTTGTCTCTGTAGTTTTCTTCCCAAATCAGCATATTTTTTTTCATGTCACTAATCTAATCATTCTCCCCACCCCCACCCCCATTTTAATTTGTTAATTAAGAACAAATATATAAGCTTTCTGGATGCCAAAGTTTTAACATTTTTCTTTAGGATCCTATCCAGTCAAATACTTAAGGGCTCACCAATGATAGTACACTGAATAAAATGACTAGAAATCTGGGGTCAATCTGCCTATGATGTGTGGATTTGAGGTCGGGCATCTCAGATGCATTAATAGTGTTTTACTTAGGCTTTAGTAAAACTATTGGTTGAATTAAAATATAACTTATTGCATTTTTTATAGATTGCTACTTCTAGAAAAAGGCATAGTCATTACTCTTTTACATTTTCAAAATACCGTGGTAAATAATGTCATTAGCATTTCTCAGTTTTGACCCTATTTACATTTTGGGTCAACTAATTTGTGTGTTACACACACATTAGTATGTGTGTGTGTGTGTGTTGTTCATATGTTAACACATGCTTATGTGTGTGTAAACCCACACATACGCCAGTATGCATGCATATGTGTGTGTATGCTTGTGGAGGCTTCACTCAACTCCCCATTTTATTTACTAAGACAGGATGTCTTGCTGAACCCAGAGCTTACTGATTCGGCTAGTCTAGCTAATCACTTTGTTCCAAGAATCCCCTGTTTCTGCTTCCCAAGTACTGGGATTATAGGCTACAAATGGGCCACCGACTTTTATGTGGGCACTAGGGATTCAAACTCCAGTCCTGTATTTGCACAGAGAGTACTCTTTTCACTAGGCCATGGAGACAGGCCCGTAGGATGTTTAAGCAGCATTCCTGACCTCTGCTCAGTAGAGGACAGATGGAATATGTCATATCTTCCCCCAAGTTGTGATAACTGAAAATGTCTCCAGACATCACCAAGTGTTTCCTAGAGGATAAAATTGCTCCGGTTTGAGAACCACAGATGTAACTAATTTTCTCATGGACCTCTCTAATACAAGGTTATATTTTGAAGTGGTAAATGAAATAGAGTTGACATCATGGGACTCTCATGGTTGCTTGACCAACGTCATCAACAAGCACTGTAATTAATCCAGCATGGTCCACTGAATGGACAGCAGCATATGCTAAATATAAGAATAAAATTGAGAGGCAATAAGGAGAGGGTCTATCTTTCTGGAATATTCTTAGAACTCCATCACTCTAGAACAGCAGGAAATGTTGCGGTGTTTCTTAAGGTAAAGGGGCTGGCAAGAGCAAACCTTGTGAGTAGTTCATGATGGATACAGGTGAAGCCTGGTGAAAGCAGACCGACTGCCCCATGGTGAAAAGAAAGGTTGGAAAAGGAAACTCAGTCACCTGGAGTCTGATTTGAGGGAGACGTGGGTGGTTTGCACATGGAAAAGTAGTTGGAGAATAGTCTGTTAGGGAGATAGGCTTAGGTGTGCAAATGAACTTGTCACTTCCTCCTCTGAAAAAAACCAAGGCCAATACACTAAAAGCTCTGCTCCTGCAGGGTCACCTCTTCTGTGCCCAGGTGACTCTGGGGCAATGGTCCAGTGACAGTCAACAGAAGAGCCCAGTCTTTAAAACAACTTGCCATAAACGAATGGCTCTAATTTTAGGACAGGAGTGGTCCTAAGACATGAGGGTTCAAAGGTCATGGGAATCCATAAGACTCACTAATTAAGTTGGGTTGAAGAGGTGTGATGTCAGAATGGTGAGGAAATAGGAGTCCATTTTACAATTTGAACATGTTTGGGTAAATTAGAGTTCTATTCCTTCATCGTTTTGCATTAAGTTTCTATGTGAGACTCAACACTGGTCTGTCGCTTTATCCTCTTCTTGGTTAAAGGAGACGGAGATCTCAGAAAGCTGGGACGTCCACCCTCAGAGTATTACAGCCCCAGAGTTTGAGCCACACTGGTTATTCCCCTACGTTCTTGCCAAAAGCGTGTCACAGAATAGGTCTCTAGAGGCACCAAAGAAGCCAAAAAAGAAAAAAATCTCCTAAAGGAAAATGACATTTAATTGGGAATTTTCAGAGATCTGTCTCTCCCAGTGACAACCCAGGAAAAGTACTTTGCAGGTTTGTGACTGCAGGTGGGCTGCCACCAGCGGCTGAAGTTAGCTGGACTCCCTGCAGGGAAGGCCTTTGGGAATGGAGAGCAAGGGGCAGCTGCATTTGCACACAGCTCCCCCTACCCTCCGAATATCACATTAAAAAGAAAAGAAAAAGCGTCAGCCCAAAACTGTAGTCTAAAATGCCATCAGTTTTTCATTTAAGATATCCGACTTGATAAGCCGAGGTATGGACTCATGCGAGGAAAAAAATGATGGTGCTTGGGAGTTTGTGAAAGAAATACTGTGCTGGGTGGATGCTAAGAACAAACAGTTTTATATCCCCTCGTCTTTCCGTGCAAATCCGTTTGGGGAAAGACTGCCCCCAGAGTAGCCTGCTTTTCATAAGCTTCCCAATCAGATTTCGGGGGCAAAGCACTCCCCCTCCCTCGCACAGCCTGCTTCTTCTCCCTGCCTGCTCCTCTCAACCCTCCCATTCTCCATTTCCCTCCCTGGCAGGGTGTAATTGAGTCAGGGCAGGATCAGGTTCCCCGCCTTCCCGTCCAAAAATCCCGCCAAGGAAGCCCCAGAGCATAAGAAAATCCAAAGTAGAGAGAGGGGAAGAAAGAAAGCACCGAGTCATCCATCCAGAAGGGGGGAGAGCGCAGCCGCCCAGGCAGAAGCAGCATCCAGCAGTACCTGGAGTCCGCTGCAGAAACCTCGCCCGCACGGTGCAACAAAGGCAGCCTGCTAGTCAGCGAGGACCTCTGCAAGCCAAAGTAAGTGCAAAGCACCCCGTGGATTTCTCCAAAGGGTCTCTGGTGAAGTGTGCCTACCCCTAGACCACTTTCTTGGCAGACCGCAGACTATGGGGGTTGGAGCAGGAGAGAAGCTGCCTGGAGTCGGCTAGTAGGGCTGATTTTCAAAACGGACTTGCTACCGAAGGCAAACCAACCCAGGGAAAATTGGGGGGACGAGTTTGGTCATTTAGGGTGTACTCGGATGAGAGGAAGGGAGGCAGCTTTTGTTTTGTGGAGAGTGCATGGGGACGGCATTCCTGCTACCTGCTGGAGCATGTAAAGCGCGGGAGAGGACACATTTGTGCTCTTTGTAAAACCTGGAGCTCTGGTGGGTGTGTCTGGCCCAGCAGGAGAGAGAGAGAGAGAGAGAGAGAGAGAGAGATGCTGCAGCAGGCAGGTCTCATTTCCCTACCTCCACTTCTCAGGTGGCCCCAGAGATTGCCAACTGCCAGCTGCTGCCGCTCTAGGTGTGGTACATGCTTGGCGGCCTGCCTCTCCTGCCTGCCCGTAGAAAAGCTTCTCTCCAGAATATACTCCCTATCCTGCCTGCCAGCTCAGGAATGGTTCTAGTCACAGTTCCGGCCAAAGTTTCAAAGACATGCTTTGAATTCTACCTTTTCTTGGGGAGCCAATTATTTTAACGAACTGGCACATAAGCACTTACATTTTCAATTTCATCCAAATAAACCAGGGATGTGGTAAAGACTAGTTTGGCAAATACCCAGAATTTCTGAGGTGATATTTCAATTAAGTTATCATAATATGTTTTGAGAAGAATGTGTTCACTTCCTTTGTGCATAAAACACGGCCTCTCCTCTCCTCTTACACACGCGTGTGCGCTCACACACTTCTATGGACTATGATGTGGCACGTAAATTTAAGGGCACACTTTTGGTTTACATAGAGAGCTAACTCATTCCTGTCTCCCCTTTTACAGGGACTTTAGAGGTGTCTGGGCAGAGTGAGGCCATGGAAACAGAGTGGGTGGTTCCTGAAAGCAGGCGATGCACACTTTGGGGGAGAAGGAAGTAAGAAAGTACTCGCTTTGTTCAGCATCTTTTCTCCTGGGATTGCCAGAAGTTTTTTTTTTTTTTTTTCCCAGTAGTTTAAGAAAATGTATGAGTGTGTGTGTGTGTGTGTGTGTGTGTGTGTGTGTGTATGTACAAGCACGCGCACGTGTTGGAGGAAAGGGCCTGGGAGGCGCTTCAGGAACTACCAAAGAAAAGCTTTTGAACTAACAGCATAATGGAGCAATTTCATGATCCCAGGCAAATGTGGAACTGATGAAACAGCGGAGCCTGCTTTAGCCCTTTCATCGTCTGGGAATGAATTGTTTTGTGGGAATATTAAAAGGTAATGAGAATGAGACAGAAGAGAAGTCGGCCAACACAGAACAGAAGGCTGGTGCTTTCCGGATTCATTATGTCCCCTTTAAAGTAAATTATGTGCCTTCCAGGCCAAGTCATTAGAAACACTTATAGTCCAGTTAAACTCGAGGGAAGTTAGGGTGAGTATTGTCCCCCACTCCTCTTTGAGACCTGAGTTATTTCAGACTGGCAACAGTGGTTGTTTGCCGTGGAAATTAGAGGATGAGATTTTCAAATCGTTTTATTTTAAAACCACAACACCATTCTTTTGAACTATAAGAAACTTTAAAATTTAAATTTTCTGACTAGAATTGAGGTCTTTTGAAGAAGGCAGTCTTTCTCCAGCTGCTCACACACCCAGGTCAAGAAGCTTTCTCATTTGGTGAACTGACTGTATACGCGCGCGCGCGCGCACACACACACACACACACACACACACACACACACGCCTTTCTTGCCCCCCACCCCTCCCATATACAAACTGTAGCCCCTCTAGGTTCTGGATTCTAGCTGTTTGTGGCTCAAACACTTTATGCCCTCGAAGGCAGAGTTGTGAGAGAGACAGACCTACTGTTTACATGATGCTTTAACCCTCTGACTCCTAGGCGATATCCCACAGGGATGAGATTAGAATATATTTGACTGCATATTATATTGTGTTGTGTATACTGTATAATACAAAATTGTCTGTCTTCCTGGACCGCTTTCTATAGCACTGGGAACCAAAAACAAACTCATTTAGTGAAAGTTTTCATTTTCATGTTTCTCTTTTTCCTCCTTCTTTTTTCTTTTTTCTTTTTGAGACAAAGTTTCTCTGTCCTGGAACTTGCTCTGTAGACCAGGCTGGCCTCAAACTTACAGAGGTCTATCTGCCTGCCTCTGCCTCAGAGGGCTAGGATTAAAGGCGTGCGCCACCACTGCCTGGCAGTTTTCATGTTTCTTATTTGGTTTTAAAAACAGCAATATGTAACAATATCTGATTTTTTTTCCTTAAAAGTTTTTTTTAAATGCAATGATCTGGTTTGCATTTTCACAAAACCTGGTCACTGAAAATAACACAAGACCCCTGAATAATTTGCAAAGTTAATCTCTTAGAGATGAAATATTTTAGGTTTAAAGTTTCTATTTCTTTTTTCTTGGAAGTACTCTTGATTCCTCATTTTAGTGGCATTCCCGCTCAGCATTTGTGGTGTGGGGACTTTATTATTCCTCAGTGTGTTCCCTGGAACACTGAGTTTGCCTGATTTGTATGAAATGGTGTGATGTTAACAGTTGTTGAAGTCAGAATTATGGTTATAAATGGCAGTTTACAAACACTTATGTTCTTAATACGGCCGCATGGTAACAAGGGACTTGTTCTTGACCCTTAGACTGATGATAAGGCCCAGGTTAGACCTACTCAGAACAGTGGGTTGGCGAGTGTGCTCCACACCTGAGTTCCCCTGACTTACCTTGAAGCCTGGTTTACACTGGATCATCCAACATGGCAGAACCCTGTGCTGCTTCTGACCCAGGCCTCGTAGGTAAAGCTGAGCTGGATGAGGAATGTTTTCTCCTCTGAGGTCTGTCTAATGAACATATGGAAGAGCTTTTGTGTCCTCTGGCACAGGCCACACTTTCTTCCTGGGAGTGAGGGTGAAGGAACATGTCGATATGGGCCTCTTTTTTGGGAGCTGAGCCTGCTTTTTCCATCCAGGGAAAATTAAGGAGAATTTGGGCCTTGGCTTTTCGTTGGCAAGTCTTTCCATTCTTGGTGTTTATGGCCTGTCCAAGTTACCATTTGCTGGGCCTTTTTTTTTTCCTGGGTGCTGCAAGCCAGACTTGTAGATAGTAGTCTGCATGCTGTTGTTACGATCTTTCTAGACCAATAACTATAACACGCCTTTTATGACATTGTAAGTACTTTTGGTTAAAAGTGTAGCTGTGAACAAACACTATTCGAGGAGATTGTGACTATGGTAGTACTTGTGGATTTGATCGTGCAACTCACACTCACCATAATTCCCCAAGGATTAAGGATAGGTAGGAATAATGTAACATAGTCAATAGTTCATGCCTGAGACATTTTGAGTAATAAAATTTAATTTTTCTTAGTGTTCTTCGTGTTTAGAGTCATTTTATTATAGTGACCTTAAATAAAGTCCCATCTCAAATAGAAAAAGAAAATACAGGTTTCCTAAGAGTAGAATTCTTAGACTATTAACCTCCACAAATACAGCAATAACAACAAAAATTGACTACTTTGTATTAATTTTGAACAACCTGAGTCCTGGTCACTGACCATCAGGGTCTAGTTTTGAGACTTTCTGGTAGTAAACATCAAAGCACAAATTCGCATGCTCTAGCCTTCTGTTCACACACCCTTTTGCTAAGCAGTGTTAACTGGTGAGACACTTTATTAGAAATTCATGTAAAACAGATTCCAAGCAACCACAGTCCATTGTCCTCCCACCTGACTCTGGAGAAAACAATGCTTTCAAAGACATAGGTGATTTCATCCAGTGCAACTGGCCTTTCTCCCTTTGCTAAGCACACACCAGCGTTACCTGCCAGCCCTGCCCTCTTCTGCTCATCCTCCTTGCAGTCTCCATGATGTGTCCGTATCCAACTTCTCCCCCAATCTCTTTGGATGCTTGGCTTTTCTTTGATTTCTCCCCCTCAGTTTTCAAAAACGGACATTGACTTTAACATTTTCTCTCTTCTCTCCTCTGTTCTTCCTTCCATTCCTGCTTCTGAATGTCCCAGTGCTGATCCAATCCCACAACGTCCTTTACCCATTCCCCTTGCCTCACAACAAACATCACGTATTGCTCCTGATGCCCTCAGGCTTCCAGAGGAACCGTCCCCAAATCTCATTTACTGCTTTTATTTCAGGGGTTCTGTAGACCTGCTGGTCCAGTCCTCATCACACTCCACCCTCCTTCTTCCTTTACATTGCCATGGTTTCTGACTCTTGACTACTTCTAGCACAGAGAGAGAATTCCTGCTCTTGTACAACAAACTCAATGTATTATTTCCATCACAACTCTAGTCTAACTGTGAGGCCTTTGCTTCTCAGAGTTTCAAAAATTTACTTTCCCACTATATTTCTGTAACAATTTATTTGTGTAGGCTGAATAGGGTATGCTTAGAGAAAGCAAGGTTGCTCCTTTCAAGAATGTACCTGCAATAGAACAAATATCTCCAACTCCCTAGTTTAGTAGATTTTTTTCTGTATCAAATGTTACCATCTCTCTTTTTGTTTAATTGAATTTATTTCCCATTAGCCTCTCAAACCCAAAGTCCAATATATATATATATTCAATATGTATCATATATGTGAATATATAACCTATATATCCTATATATGTGACATATTATATGATGTATAGGACACACATATGCGTGTGTATGTGTGTGTGTGTGTGTGTATGAAGTAAAATAACCCAGAACAGTCCTTGTTTTCAGTTTTCATTGGAATAACTTGATGTGCAAGCATCCTGATGCCTGGGGCGCACCTCCAGAATTTTTGTCTTAAGGAGTAGATTCATATAACCAGGGTACATGGACAGCATCAGATGCAGGTCCCCCTTCTGTTGACTCCTTCCCTCTTCTCATCTGTTCTGTTGTCCAACACTCCCTACATGACACTTCCTGCGTCTTCAAAGAACACTCCCTTTTATTTTCCTAGATCATTGTCTTTTCTCACTAAATGCTGTTCAAAAATTCAGCATGCTCAATGCTTGGGAGATTTGGCAACAGAGATCTACAAAGATACTGGTTTTTCCCATCAAGTTTTGGAGAACATTTTTCACACAGGGGACTCCCAGTTGCAAGTAGAGCCTCCAATGGTTGGCATTAACCATAGGCATAACCCAATCCAGGTCCTTTCTGGGGCCCTGCTGTGGAAGGATTCAGTACAGATGAGGGAATAAAAGAGTGGATTCAGAGGCCAGTAGTTCACCACTGTCCTGTATGTTGCCCAGTGTGTGCTGATGGATGTGTTACCAGGTTTTTTGAGATTTGGGGATTTTTTTTTAAGCTCAAGGATGGGAATGTTGATGACACACTCTGCTTTCTCAATGAGTATAACACTCACAAGCTATAAACCATCCTACTAAACACAAGCTCCTATTACTAAAGCCCACATAAGCAAACTCTGTCTTTCCCGTGTCCCACTTTGACGCCCTCACTGTCATTTTTGTGGGATACCTAGAGATTGCTAAAGATGCCAGAAGGTAAGTTTGACCCAGTGAAGGTAGGAGGAGGAGAGGAGTGTGACAGAAACAGGAAAAGGAAATCTGAGTCACAGTTTTTTAAAAAAGTGAGAAGACAATCCCCAAAAGACTCAACTGAAGCAGCATGGCGTCTTTTATTCAATGCCGGGGTTCTAGCTCCTTCTTACGAGTCTGGAAGGATATGCACTACATTTTCAATTGGTTATTTTCATCACGTTTAGGTCTTTAGAGTTCTTGGCACAGTACATGCACTCTGACTTCCATGTTTAGGCCAGTTGCCCAAGGACTTCTTCAGAATGAAGGTTCAGATGTCCTAAATCTCCTTAGGGACCGTACATGTCCAGCGACTTCTGGGTGAAGGCAGTTCTTTGGCCTGGGGAACTCACTTTGAGTAACAAGACATCTCATCTCATGTGAGACAAACTGTTCTTCTGTTGTAACTTTCTACACATGATATCGATAGCTTAATAAAAGTCATGAGAACCTTGGTGAAAACCTTCTTGCTAGATGCAAAATGTGCTTGTGCCTGTGTCTTCATGTCCAAATATTTCCAGTGTTTGATTGCTCCTCAAAAGCTATTGCATGGTCTGCTATTGACTCGGCTGAAGCTACTGTATGTTCCAAGTAGCCTGATCCCATGCATAAGGGTTCTCTTGACCGCTGCTTCTGTTGGAGTCTTCCTCTGCAGAGAAAGAAAAAAAAAAATCCAAGTGTTGTCTCCCAGATTGTCCTTCAAAACTTACTACAAGTGTTTGGTAGACTTTGCCCTTACTACTGAAAGTATATAGAAGAGCAGACTTTCTTGGTCCTATTCTCATCTGGACTTGGACACCTATCATACATTCTCCTGTTCTCTTCTGTGTCATAGCAGAAGAAGGGCAGAAGTCATCTTTCTATGTGACATCCTAAGAGACTTTAGGGCGCCCAGAGAAAAGGCAGCCCAGATTTAAATCAACAGTGAATATAATTTTGTAATAATCCCAGGAAGCCTAGAAAATATTTTAGGATAAAACAAATGGAAATTATCCAAAGATTTAGAACAATATTTTCATAATAGCCTACCTCAGGTGCTGAGAATTTGGACATCGCTATGTCCTAGTCATAGTGCTTTGCTTCTGATTGCAAAAACGTTCTTTTAACACATAGTTTAGCATACAGTGTCTGCATGTGAGCATAGTGGACAGCTGACCAAGTGTGCCCTATACACCATTATTAGAATTTTTGGCTTAAAAATAAAAAACACCCTAAAGCTCTGGGGAACCTGATTTAAATATTCACATTCTGTCTAAAAGAAAAAATAAGAAAGGAAAAGAAACCCTACCATAAAACAAACAACTCAAGCTCTGCTTTCTATGGGCACTGTATTTCTTTAGAAGCACTTTGTATGTGGAAGCCTGATGGTTCTGTAGGAAAGAGGATAGGTAATTCACTAATGTCAAATCAAAATGTGTGTTCAAATCTTGGAAGGATACCATAAATGCTGTCTTCTCTTCCTCTTTTCTTTCCCAGTTTGCCCTAGATATTAATTATTGAACAGTGTCTGAGAATACGGGAGACACCAAGCAGAGCTCAATGTAGGTCAAACTTGTAAGCTGATTCATTTAAATCATAGGAAAAATTTTTCACTATATTTCTTATTAGGAAAACAGACATACCTGAAGAAACATGTTTGTCCTGTTCTAGAAAATCATGTTCATGCTACAGGTTAATCAAATTTTATGAGAAAAACTTACATTCTTTGACTATATAACATATATTACCACTCTGATAAACTTTTACAGTTTTTCTGGTATAACTTAAAAATGGTTATATTTATAATTATGTGCCCTTCATTTCTTTCAACACTGTAATTGATTCATGCAATATTTTCATAGGGATATATACACATTAACATGTACATTTGTTTCCACCAAATGAGCTAATTAAGATGGAAATGCAATTTGTTTAGCTTGATATGGGTAAATTGGAATCGCAAAATGCTTAGGAAGTTATGGATTTTTATTAAAATGATGGAATTAGAAAAATGCAAGCCAACATCCCATGCAGTATACAAGAAGAGTCTCTGTCTCAGCAAAGGATGGCTTGTTTAGATGGGAACAAATGATCTTGAAGAATTAGCATGTGCCAGTTCAAGGTCAAGCTGCCTAGGCAGTGTGTTTCATTTTTGCCGGAAGGACCCTTTCCATGTAGTCAAGAGAGAAAGTCTCCCTAGGGAGGACAAAGCTGCATGGTCCCTCCCAGGACTCATCTAATTCCTCAGCTGGTCCCTGGAGCCTGGGAAACTTCTGAGCTGCTCCAGGGTTCCAGGGTGGGTCTAGCTCACTGCAGGTGGGTAAGCTCCAAGGCCAGCAGCTCTCTTTGATGCTTGTCGTTCCAGGGCTTGGCAGCCTTCAGGGGAGTTATTTATTTGCTCTGTTATTATTTGGAGTGACTAATGTACAATTGGCTCTAGTTGAAAGTGAGTTGGATCAAATTGGGATTTGACAACCACATTGTTGATCACAGACGAGGGCTGAAAGAGGGCTGAAAGTCAAACGCCTTTCTTGTCTCTGCCAGTACTGGGGTTCCCACCAACTTTAGCCCCGAGTGCTTTTCGCTCTTTTTAAGTAGAGTGTTGTTCTGAGGGCGAGGAAATGATGGTTTCTCTTCTGATATGTGATATCTGGGGATTTGAAGATGCACTTCAAGGCTGTCATGAATGAATTTGGTTTGGAGATGTAGATCAAAAACATTTTAGCAGAATAAACGGGTAGATGTGGATTTCTACCAATTTCTCCTTAAACAGACATTTCCCAAGTGTAGGCTGGCTCTGTGGGTTTCTAATGATTCATCCTCTTGCAGGAGGCTAAATGGGAGCCATTGACTTCAAAGGCTGCACAAAAGAAGACAAAAAAGAAAAAGGAAAAAAAAAGTGAATTTGAGCAGAGGTCTAAGGGAAACACGCAAGAATGGGAGAGAGCGCAGCTGTAAGCCTGTAGAAAGGAACTTCAGAACTCAGAAAAAATCCATTTCAACAGTGTTGAAGGTTCTTCCACATCAGACAATTGACCTGGAGAATGCCACTGCGTCCTCTGGGTCTGTCTGCTGTGGTGGTGTTTTTTGGGAAGTTTCTCTGGGGCTGACTTGTTTTGCTCACTTTTCCAATCTCCTGGCTCCAGGTACCTCTAGCTACGACGATCCCATGAAGCCAGGCTCACACTGGAGAGCAGCCCAGTCCTTTCCTTGATCTTCCCAGAGGGAGTCTTTGAAGACAAAGTAGTGTCAGCTTTGTAAAGATTCCTGCCTTAACCAGGATATGAACATCCTAGGTGCAGGACTCGCAGCTGAAGACCATGGTTCTCGAAACTGCTCCCCCTCTAATCCTTTTCATTCATCTGTGTACCCCCAGACACTCACTAATGGATAATTAAGTGAGAGAAAGAGTAGGGGTCTCCTTCCCTGAGCTGGAGCACAGAGGGGTCCCCTTCAGTCCAGGGCTCAGATGTAAATTGATCTGTCATCTTTCTGGCTTTGTTTTATGCCTTGACTTGTATGTACCAAATGTAGTGCATAATGCTATTTTCTTTCTACTCAGAAGTTTATGCTTGGGAAGTTTATCAAAAATTCAAATATAAGTATGAAAAGCAAATATGGCTCTTTTACCTTCCTATTTCAAATTGTCTCCTTCCTCATTTGATATCCAAAATCTATACCAAGGCATAACGACTTTCATGATTATCATCCACTGGACCTTGGGCACCAGTAACTGGAGAGGGGTTCAGGAAAGGTGTGAGTTTTCTTCTTTAGCAAGGAATGTCAGCCTAAGAATTAGAGGCTGTTTATCTCAAACAGGAATGGATTTTGTTGCCCTTGAAACTTGATTTGGGATGGCTTATCTTGACCCTTGGTACCATTTAAACAAAATCACACTTTGTTGAGAATATTAGAACATTTGTACGTAGACTGCATCATAACTGGCAGTTGTATTGGAAAATCTTTTAGACCTGAAACGAGGCCAGAATCCTTGGGATCGGAGACTTAGAGAAGCATATACATCTGGGAGGTTTTAAAGGCCAGTAGTAAAGTATTCTCAAGGTGTACGTGGAGAAAGGATGAGACTGGTTTATCAGGTACATTTGACTCTTACTGAAATGGAGATGACAGAAAACCTAGGGAGGAGAGCCACGTGCAACTGAGAGTCAATCAAGGTATACACTAGAAAGACAGAGCATAGAAATATGACGCGGTGTGTGCTAAAGCAAACTCACAGATCTTGAAATATATTATTTGTATTTAAGGGAGTCAGTCTACTAAGCACGAGTCCCAGTGGCTATGTATTTTAAAGCTACATTTCATTATGTCTACCACACAGTTAGCAACATGTGTGGACTACGTGCAGTATATCGCTGCCTGAACTAGAATGTTGACACTCAGCCCGTGCTTGCTAGTGGAAGGAATAGCATCAACCCTTTGGTGTAGCTTCTGTCTCCTCCATTCGCTCACCTCTGGCTGCTCAAGCTGAAAATCGTGTCAAGAATACTTATTTTCTTGCATCTAGATTTTTTCTCTCCTGATTTATCCTTTGTGCTTAAAGGATCGTTCTAGTATCTATGCTGCACTTACCCAGAGCCCAGCCTCCTACTACTGAATAAAGACAATTGTATCTGGCCTTCACTCTGGCCATTGCCACATCTACTTTCCTTGCTGTTCTCAAAGACATGTGGTAATAAGTAGAGGTGTAGGGTCCACCACTACCTGTGAGGCCTTGCTCCTTGGCACTGCTAGGGCAAGAGTGAATTTTATGCCTTACCACCAGATAATCGTTACCACCGTCACCTTCTTTTTTTCTTATTGCTTTCTATCTTCGTTCTTTTTAGAGCCCTGTTTAGCAGCAGCAATAACAGGTACTATTTACTGATTGATTTCTCTATAGTGTTTGGCATGTTATTAGATCTTTGCATTAAGTTCTGGGCTAAATTCTTCCAATAACTCTGTGGGATAAATACACCCTCCACCTTAAATAAAGGAGCTGAATCTCAGGTTGGCCATTCAATAGAAGGTGGTAGGACAGGGAATTGACATCGTAGTCTAGGTTAATCTAACACAAAGACATTCAATACCACACTCTTTCTGCTTCCACCCCCCGTTCAATGACAGATATTTGAAGTATTTTTAGTTCAATATTCCCTTCTCCTTCATAGCCAGCTCCAATAACAGGCTCTCACACTGTTAATTTATTTCTAACTCATTAAGATTTATAGAACACAGTGCTGGATAATGAATGTTGCTGTTAGCTGAGACCTCCCTAATTGCATATTATTGCATACGGTTTCATTTCTAGTTGTTTTCACAAGTATCCATTTGCCTGGCATGGTGGTTTCAACATGACTGTGTTGAAGAGAGGGCTCATCTGGGGCTGGCTGCAGGAGCATGTTTAGGAGCTGCTGTTTGATCCTCTGGCCTGCTATCACCTGATTCAATTGTTAGACTGCTGTATTCTAGCCCTGGGGGAGGCCACAATGCTGTGTTTGTTTGTGTATGAGAATCCCTGGCTTTGATTAGCAGCAAGCTACAGTGCAGCTGAACATACAATAGGGACCAAAGGATGGGAAAAAAATCCTGCTACAGTTTCCCATTGGAAAGCGTTCACTGTCAAGCTTGGACATCCAACAGTGGGACACAGAGGAACAGAGGCTGGGAAAGGTTAGGTGATGGATTCTCCACGCCCTACAGCCTGTGGTGTGCAACAAAGTCACTCTATTACAGGAAGCATTGGGCCTCTATCCTTCAAAATGTCTTTTATGGTTTGGGTTGGAGACTATTATTAATGAAGTTTGAAGAGGGGCAAAGCATGGAGGGCTGGCGACTGTGAGGAAACCCCAGGATGACAGGAAAGAGGGCAAAGGCATTGAAAATGATATACCCACCACAAAGGGCAAGACTACACAGTTAATGGCATCGTTAATCTGGCTGCATGCAAGAGCTGAAAATAGCTAGAGACTTATTTCAATCAATAGAACAAGGAAGTAGGAAGTATCTGTAAATTGAAATTTACTTTTTGACTGAAACATAAAAGTTGCACATACACACATTATATATATATATATATATATGTGGCTCCATATGGTATTTTGGTACACAGATGCATTGTGTAATATTGAAATCAGGTTAAACACACTTAGCTCTTCAAATACCCCTTCTTTATAGTGGAAACATTCAAGTTCCTTTATCCTCAATTTTTGAAATGTATAGCACTTTATTGTATTCACGCCTCACCCCATTGGGCAGGAGCACATCAGCATGGACAGTGGGAGGTTTAATTTCACATCATAGATAAAGTCAGTGGTTTCTAGATCCAAATGACAATTGCATTTTTGCTCCTGTCATGGAATTAAATCTTAAATCTACCACGCGCCACCCCTTTCTCCTTGAAGCTGTATAACAGAGTATCTGCTTGAAGAAGAGAACTCCGAGATTATCCTGAGAGGAATGCTCCAGCAAAGAGGATTTTTAGCATACAGAATATTTGTCCAATCTGTTGTCCCTGTTACAACAAGACCCCACCTGTTGTACACTGTGGGTTCCTAGTGGAGACCTCATAAGAGAAAAAGAACATTTGTAAATAGAAAATAAAATCGTAGAGCCATTCAACCAAGGTTTTCAGAAGAGAAAGACCTACCTTCTCTGGGAGAAAAGAGAAGCTGAAGCAGGGGTAATATCTAAAAGGAAAACCAGAATTGAATTACACACAACAGAAAGGCAGGGCAGAAGATGGAAATCACACCAAGTGTTACGATTTGGATGTGAAATGTCCCTTGCAGGCTTGTATGTTTGAACACTCGGTCCTCGGCTGGCAGTACTGTTTGGAGAGGTTGTGGGACCTTTGGCATAAGGTCTAGCTTGAGGACACAGACCACTAGAAGTGGGCTTTTGAGAGTTAGGGGGAGTGGGAGGAAAATGTTGAAAATAATAGTATGGCCTTTTAAGTGCTGGCTCAGCTGCCTTTGGTTAGATATCAAGGAACCACTGAATGTTCTTTAAAAGGGAGAAGAACTTGGTAAAAGTATTATATAGGGAAGATTGTTCCTGGAGAAGGTACAGCTGAGGTAGAAAAGGTCAGGTGGGTTATGAAAGGGAATTCTTTGTGCATCTCCCTCTCTCCAAACCTTTGATCTTTGCAAATTTTGGAAATACTGCTCATGCTTCAGTCCCTTGCCTAATTGCCATCTTTTCCATGAAAACTGTCTTTATTGACCTGGTGAAAAGGATTATTACTATTTTTTTCCAAAACTTACTTTGGTTTTATGTTTTCTATTTAATATTACCTCCCTCCATCCCTCCATGACCCTTTTTCTGCCCCTCCCTCCTTCCCTTCCTGCCTCCCTCCCTTCCTTCGTTCCTATATATGGAGCATATAACCAGGCTCTATGTTAATATCAGGAATACTGACATAAATATGTTTATTTCTAGTCCCCAGATTATACAATCTAGTCACAGGGCAGCAGATCAACATATCAATAACTCATCAGTGCTGTGGTCAAGATATGCATCCTGAAGGCATATAGGAAAGACATTTAAGTTAGCAGTATGGATCAAAGAAGGCTTCCAGAAGAGAGTGCCTTTGACTTGTGATTAAAAAATATTGAGGTGAGCATGCTTAAGGTAGAAACGATGCTGTGAATGCTTAATTCATTCTCTTGTGGAAACAATTACTTTAATTGATCCTCCCTACTTAACTTGTCTTGTAAAGTTAGTGTTTTTCAAGACCACAATTGGATGAATGAGTGAATGGACAACGCAATGCATTGCCAGGGCCTGGATGTAAGTGGGGAGTTTGGAAGGATCCTTTCACCAGGCACTGTAAAACAAAAGAAAAAATCTGGAATGTAAGTACTCTGATGCAATATTAGTGAGTGAAAGGTGAATCAAAATGAGACGCTGAAATCAATCAGCTTGGGAATTCTAGTGCCATCATTAAGAAGGGGAATCTGTAGGGAGAGTTCATTTGGAGAAGAAATGAGTATTCTTGGCCTAAGACAGTTATGAAAGACAGGATTGTCGCTAGAACTGAGCGGGAGCTGGACACAGGCTTTCCAGGGGCTTCTGAGCGTCCTTGGCATCCTTGATGCCTGGGAGTTTTGGAAGGAACTAGCCTCAGACTTGTGACCCCTGGTTGGTGGTAACCTGGTTGCCAACTACACTCTAACTTCCTTGGGTCATAGTTGCATCTTCTTCCTTAGAAGCTCTTGTAACGCATTCTCTCAGAAATGTGATGAGAGCATGCTAATGATTTTTACTCTGGAAGATGTATTGTACAATGTTGCTCCTCTTGTAGGGGTGCCCTGGATCCTTGGACTTTTTAAGAAAACCCTAAAGTCAGGTCTAGATGTCAGATGAATATGAAATCTTCTAGAAGAGACCAGGTGACAGAGGAGAGTCATCTATCATTCCAGAGACCATACTTTGTGTGCTCACTGAATCACTCACGGAGGTGTCCATCTCCTCCGACCCTTCATTCTCCTGTGTCAGATGAATGTTCTTCTGCTGGTCGTGTGTAGAGTCATCACTTCAGACAGTGGGAAATTCTGCCCTGAAATGACGGTGAAAGCCAGACTATTAGGATCAGTAAGCGCTGACTACAGTGTGCGGGATAAGCAAAGTCCGGGGCTCTAGAGAAAGGCAGAAGCAGCCCTGATGCTCTTGGTTGCAGGGCTCCTGTCCTGGGGGGTTTCCAACAGCACTGTCCTTGTTTTGTGAGGGACTTTGGCTCTCCACATGCCCTGTGGGGAACCAAAGATGTCCCTTCCTTTCTCCCACTTTCTTCTTCCCTGTTCCTTCCTCTCCCTCCCCGTGAGAGCAGGAAGACAGGGGCATGGATCAATTTTATTCTTCTTCCTTCAGATGTATTTGTCCAGCTTGGTTAAATGAAAAGAAAGCTCAGGAAGTAAAAATTGTCTGGGTTCCAAGCCTCAGTTTAATCGTGATTCAGGAGGGGCAGGAAGTGTCCTGGGGAACCAGATTAGGCAAGGCATTTTGTAAGAAAGCCAGTTAGCTTGGAATCTGTTATATTTAGTGTGATTACAGATGAAAGCTTTCAGTCAACAATTTCTGGTCCAGGAGGGTAAAATAATAGATTTCATTGAAGGTTTGCCTCTTGGTTCCTTTGAATAGGCAACTTCCGCCAGGGTGAGTCCACTAGAACCTAATTATGAAGCTTCTATCTGTAGTGACCCCCCTTGATATTTTAAAAAGAAACTTACACTTTATTTAGACTTGTCTTTGATGACATTCATAACTAATAACAATACAGGATGTTGCTGTTGGGAAAATTGTCTTCCTACATCTTATTTCATTATCATCCATCCTTAACAGTTTCTATGAAACTAGTTGGATTATGGTTGTCTTCTCTACACATTAGAATAGTGAGGTTCTGAGAGTGCAAGAAGTCCAAGCCGAGTTACTGTAAAAAAGGGAGTGTGGCAGTTACCTCGCCTACTTCATAGGCTCTCCTGGGAGTAATTGTGATGGTCCATAGAGAGGGTGTGGCTTAACATGTGGCTGACATAGTTCATTACCATTCTTACTTTTTAAAATGTATTATTTATACGGTGTGTGTGTGTGTGTGTGTGTGCGTGTGCGTGTGTGTGTGTGTGTGTGTGTGTAGGTCAGAAGAGAACTCGGTGGAGTTAGTTTTCTCTTTCTGCCTTTACTTGGATTCCAAGGACTGAACTTGGATCAAGTTTGTATTACTGGGTAGCAAGCACCTTTAACCACTGAGCACCTTACTGGTCCACAAAGCACTGCCTTTTAAAGAACAGTTTAACTGGGCATGGTGGCATTAACCTTTGATCCCAGGCCTTAGGAGACAGAGGCAAAGGCAGACAGATCTCTGTGAGTTGGAGGCTAGCCTGGGCTACATAATGAGGCCCAGGATAGCCAGGGCTGTGTAAAGAGACCCTGTCTCCAAAACAAAATAAACAAAAACAAAACAGCTACAATAACAACA
>CABHPH010140011.1:0-56235 GCA_902168325.1 Peromyscus nudipes
GATTAGGAGGTCTGGCCTTGTTGGAAGAGGTGTGTCCCTGGGGAAGGGCACTGAGGTTTCAAAAGCCCATGCTATTCCCAGTTAGATCTCTCTGCCTGCTGCTTGTATCTCAAGATGTGAGCTCTCAGCTACAGCTCCAACGTGATGCCTGCCTGCCTGCCAGCTGCCATGCTCCCTGTCATGATGGCCATGGTCTCTAACCCTCCTAACCTGTAAGCTCCCAATACACTTTCTTCTACAAGTTGCCTTGATCACGGTGGCTTATCACAGCGACAGAAAAGTAACTAAGACACTAATCTCTCTGACTCTATATATAGTATTCTTTCCATCAATTAGACTGCTCCTGTGTGTAACATCAGCATTAGGAACACAAGAAGTTGGCTTCAGAGGTCTATCACTCATTCAACATTTATTCAAGAGTTGCTTTGCGCAAATTAATATATTCTCCTTAAAGATATAAACATAAGTTCTGGTAGCTGGCTTCAAGCCTTTTACAGTCTAAGGGGAAAGAGTCACAAAAAACTATTAAACTGATTTATTCTCTTTCCCCCAGTCTCCACCAGGTCTGTACCCCTTCATGTCACGTTGTAGCCTCTTTATGGACTTTCCAACTTTTAGTCGGTGCTTTTTTTTGCTCTTTATTTAAACATCAATAAACATGAGAAACTCATCCCACTTTATATGCTGCCTTCATGGCTAACATCACATCCCAGAGGGACACACCATAAGCATTTAAACTTTACAATGATGCTCCGAGTTCCTTCATCATTCATTAATAGAGTTTGGAGTGTCAACAGGAAGCCTGGGGCAACTTGGGGAAACAATGATGGGAAGGATATGAAAAGGGAAGTGCAGACAATCGTGGAATGCATAGATTGAGTTAGGTGTGCTATAAGATACAAGTACAGGGACAGACAGATGGCTCTGTGGTTACAAGCACTGGATGCTTTTGCAGAGGACATGACTTTGGTTCATAGCACCCACATGGCTCACAGCTATAGCACGAATCTTAAAAGGTCTTATTAGTAAAATCAAACCCGGAGCCAGGTATTGGGGTGGACGCTGGAAGATCAGAGAAGCAGAACAAGCCACAGCCACCTCACCTTACCAATTCCTCAGCTGATCCTGTTTCCTCAGACTGGAAGCCTCTGAGTCCTCATCCAAATGGATCTCAGCTGAACTGCTGCTAAAAGCCTAGAAGCTTAACAAGACTCTAGTTCCTGGTCCTCACACCTTATATACCTTTCTGCTTCCTGCCATCACTTCCTGGGATTAAAGGCGTATGTCACAGTGCCTGACTGTTTCCAGTGTGGGTTTGAACTCAGATCCATCCAGCCTCCAGAATGCTAGGATTAAAGGTGTGTGTGCCACCATATTCTGGCCTCTATGTCTGTCTAGTGGCTGTTCTGTCCTCTGACCCCAGATAAGTTTATTAGGATGCACAATATATTGGGGGACACAATATATCACCACACACAGCACCCATAACTCCAGTCCCAGGGGATCTAACACCCTCTTCTGAATGCCACTTATAACAGGCATGTTCATGGTATACATGTGTATATGCAGGCGAAACAGCCATACATATAAAGTAAATAAATCTTTAAAAGAAAAAAGCCATACGAACACAGTACCGAGCATCACCTGTAAATGAAGCGAGGCTGGCTCGGTGGAGCGGAGAAGACAGGAAGGAGAAGGAACATTTCAGTCCAGAGGAAGAGCAAAGGCAGAGGTCTGAAGCTGGGAAGAAGCTCACGGGACCTTGAGAAGGCAGAGACTACAATGGATAGCTCTGCACACGGAGCTGGGAGACAGCGCTAGCCAGCTCTTGCAAGGCACTGCAGGTGACATTCTGGATTTCAAATCTCATGTTAAGAGCAATGAGACTACATCACAAGGTTAAAGAAGATGAACTGAGCTCATAGAAGCCTCCTTCAAATTCCCGAGGCCATCTATGATTGAAGCATTAAGAAAATCTCAGGGTGGAAATGCGTCAATGATTAGAAACATTCAGAACAGAATGCACAGTGCTACAGGTAAAAGGTGATAAAATAAGGGTGGGAAATGCCAGGTTCTGTTTATAACTCTGCAGTCTGGGGTGATTACTTAATAGCACTTTCCTCATCTAGCAAAGGAAAACACTTCTGAATTCAGAATTTCCATACTTGCTCCAAACAGCAAAAAATGCTTCTGTTCTCTAAAATGTAAGCTCTTTGAGGTCAGAGACTATCCGCCATATTCACTGCTATATACAACCCCTAGGGGATGGAGACTTGGGAGATGACTGGATCGTGACAGAGACTGTAGATGGCAGACCCATGGAAAAGTCACATTAAAAGTCTCATTCAGTGGTTAAGAGAAACAGAACGAACAGTGTGTGGAAAAGTCTGTCCAGGGGACAGTCTCCACAAGAAGCGTTGCATCAACATGCTCGTCAACTGGTGTGCCAGGTACCTCCAGAGCTACCACAGGGCTGGCTGCTCAGCTGGGCAGCATAGTCAGAGGTCAGTGACATCCTTCATCAGTGAAGTTAGTTGAGTGGGACAATCACGCGTTCCCCTTGACATTACTTCCTAAGAGACGAGAGGCCCAAGGGAGACACTGGCCCTAATATAATCCATCATCACTTCTAGTGACTCTTTGTGTCTAATTCAAGTGTAGCATCACAATAAAAAATAACTGTATGTGTATGTCTATTTTGCCTACATTATCTCTGTGCTCCTTGTGCAGGCCTGGTACCCACAAGAGCCAGAAGAGGAAGTGAGATTCCCCTGAAAGTGGAATTACAGCTACCATGTAGGTGCTGGGACCTGAACCTGGGTCCTCTGCAAGAGCAGCCAATGCTCCTAACCTCTGAGCACTCTCTCCAGCCCCCCTCTTTACAATAAATTTAAATATAACTTCCTAAGCTTTCCCTGTATCGTAGTCTTAACTATGCACGTCCAGTTTCTTAAAGATTACAGCTGAAGGGAAACGTGACAAGACCTATGGTGTGTTCCCTGGTGTTTACTTCTTTGTAACAAGAACCATTCACTGAATACTGACTTTGTTCCAGGCACAGACTTTGGCAACTGGACCTGTGTTTCTTCTAATCTCACAAGTTCTCAAAAGGTAAAGAATATTGATGCCATTTCACGGGCAAAAACCTGAGGCTCGGAGCAGAAACGATGTGCTCCAGATTACAGGTTGGTGAGGGGCAGAGGCAGCTGTGACTCTAGGTCTGTTGGCTGATACACAGTCTTTACTGCATGTCGTAAGATAGTCTTCTAAAATAAACAAATGTACACAACAAAAGCAGCCACCTGCCGAGCATTTAGTGTGGGACTGTTAGGTTCTTTATAACAATATCTCACTTAAGGTCAACGACTTCCTAACTTTGTGTTTTGAGATGAAAACACTTCAGTTTAGAGACGCTCGAACTTGCCTGAGTTTTAAAAACTACCTAAGTGATGGAGCCTGGATTTTGATTTTAACCCAGGTCGGTCTGACCCTACAATGTGCTCACTCAACCACTAACGAGAGTTTCACTCAAACACACAGCTATAATGTGTACAGCTCTAAAAGGGAATCTCAAAACGAAAGGACAGGGTCAACACAGCATCTTAAAGACAGCGCCAAACAGCCACCGCATTAAAACACTACTCAAAAAGCCATTACTGTGCATTGCCTCTGCAACCGCCCCCTTGTTCTGCCCCCGATGGCCTCTAGAATTATCTAACGCCAGCACTGTCCTGTGCTTCTCTTTCTCCATCTGATAAGTGAGGCAATCCATTTCTATTTCTTTTTTTCTTTTTTCCTGGAGCTGAGGACCGAACCCAGGGCCTTGCGCTTGCTAGACAAGCACTCTACCACTGAGCTAAATCTATTTCTAAACCCACCCATTCCTTTAAACGCAGTTTCTATCTTTGCATCCGAATCTCAAAAGGTACTAGGGTTTTAATGTTTTATTTACTTTTATATGTATTGGTGCTTTACCTACATGTATGTCCGTGGGAGGGTACCAGATTCCCTGGAACTGGAGTTACAGACAGTTGTGCGCTGCCATGTGGGTGCTGGGAATTGAACTCAGGTGTGGTAGGAATTTTCTATGGGCTGCCAACCAGCTCCCAAATAAAGACATGGAGACTTATTATTAATTATGAATGTTCAGCCTTAGTTTAGGCTTGTCCCACTAGCTCTTTCAACTTAATTTAACCTGTTTCTGTTCATCTACATTTTGCCTTGGGGCTTTTTACCTTTCTTTCATTCTGTAGGTCCTACTTTCCTGCTTCCTCCCTGTCTGTCTGGCCCCTGGCATCTCTTTTTCTTCTTCTCCCACCCCCACCCCCCACCTAAATTCCTCCTCCTACTTACTCTGCCTGCCCGGAAGTTCTGCCTCTACCCCCTCTCTCACTATTGGCCATTCAGCTTTTTATTCGACCAATCAGGTGCCTTAGGCAAGCAAGGTAAAACAGCAACACATCTTTACATTATTAAACAAATGCAACACATCTTTGTGTAGTTAAACAAATATTCCACAACACTCAGGTCCTCTGGAAGAACAGCCATCTCTCCAGCCCCCAAGAGGTACTATATCAAGTAGTCTGTAATCGTCCTCACTGGGCAATGTTCTTTGAGTAGACAGGATGATGTTTAGCCACTGTGCAAATTGCTCACGGGCCCCACATGTAATGGATCTCACTGCTCCATAATTATTTGAGTCAGAATCTTGCTAGGTAGCCCTTGCTGCCCTGGAACTCACTCCATTGACAGGGCTGGCCTCAAACTTGCAGAGATCTTCCTGCCTCCGCCTCCTGAGTGCTGAGATTAAAGGTGTGCTCCAGCAAGCCTATCTAATTTCATCATCCACTGTGGTGATGTCAAACCTTTCAAGATGTTCCTAACATGACTGTCGACTGTCAGAAAAATTCTGACTCCTCAGTCACGTCTCCCCAGCAGCTTTGTTAAATCCCATCAGGACATTTCACTTTGTAGTTAAGAAGGTATAAATTCAATAAGGAAACCTAACTTTGTTGATCTCCTGATTGAGCAAACATGAATAGAACTTCCTCATTTCTATCAAGATGTTTACTCAACACAGCTTTCACATTGACTGGGTTTGCAAACCGGATAGCTGGTCAACTATTCCTTTAAACACAGTAAGAAAGAAGAAGCCTGGTAATTCTTGGAAAAACCTGAGAAATAATGTGTATGTGTGAGCTGATACCCATCAATTACTGTCAAAGAAATGCAAGCACAAAAAGCTTACTTAGCCCAGCCACAGTCTGTCATGAGGGAGCCAAGGCAGGAACTGAAGCAGAGACCATGGAGGAGTCCTGCTTACGGGCTTGCTGCCTGTGGATCATTCAGTCTCCTTTTTTATACCTTCCAGGACCATCTGCCCAGGTGTAGAATCATCCAGAGTGACCTGGGTCCTCTCATACCAATCATCAATTAAGAAAATGCTCTACAGACTTGCATTAGGCCAATCCTATGGAGGTATCTTCTCAATTACGATTCCTTCTTCCCAAAGTACCCCAGTTTGTGTCAAATTGACATAAAAATGAGCCAGCACAACTACTGTGTTTAAATAATTGCCAATCTGATAGACAAACAGTAACTTCTGGTTGCTTCCACTGCATTTTCTTTTCAGGTACAGAAGCAATCAACTGCTGTTGCCCTAGAAAACAAGAACTCTGGAGGCAGGCAATCCTAGGTTCCAAGTGCCCTGCTAAACGCATCAGGACTTAGAACAAACTGCCTTCACTCCCAGAGTAAGAACTTGGAATGAAAATGAAGACATGAACACTACAAGGCATGGTTGAGAAGGATGTTACTGTAGATATGCAGGAGATGACGGCCAGAGGCATCTGGAAGAATCCAGACTGAACCGGGCCATAAAAAGAGATGGGGGGAGGGAGAGAGAGAGAGAAAAAGGGGACCAAGAGAAGAGAACCAAGACAGCACATGGCCAAAATGGCTGGGTTCTGGAGGAATCAAAAGTTGGGGCAAGGGAAGGGAAGCCCCTGGGCTAGAGAGGTTTAGGGTAGGAGGTGAGGTGAGACATGCTGAGAGGTGCCAGGATCCCAGCAGCATAGACTCTGTAAGATGTACTTGCATGCTGAGAGGGCCTGAGTCCAGCGTGAGCTTTGCATGCCAATAGGCACCAGCTTTGCATGCCAATAGGCACCAGTCAGCCATTCCTCCTGAGGTCTTTGGCACCTGGCACACCTATCATACTTCTTTATTGAGCACTACCATGAAGCTCTTGGCCCAAGACAAACTTAGTAAACAATAAGCCGAGATGGTTATGGACAGGGTGAGGGGGGTGAGTGCTGGCAACCATTTGTGGCTATATTGTGCTCACGTATTTGTGTTCCGTTTTGAACCAAACAATTCATCTTTTATTTATTAAATCTGTAAGAGCGCCTTATAAATTCTGGGTAATTATTGTTTGCTATATACTGTAGCCAACCATTAGTTTTTAGTCTTTTTGTTTTGTTTTTGTTTTTTCGAGACAGGGTTTCTCTGTGTAGCTTTGGTGCCTGTCCTGGATCTCGCTCTGTAGACCAGGCTTGGCCTCGAACTCACAGAGATCCGCCTGGTTCTACCTCCCCAGTGCTAGGATTAAAGGCGTGCGCCACCACCGCCTGGCTTAGTTTTCAGTCTTATGTACCAATCTCTTATTATGAAGCTTCCTCTTTTTTAAGTTTTCTCTAGTTCTGCTAATGCTGTCACACCAACAAAGACCTTCAGTAGTGCCACCACAAGACACGAGACAATGAATTTGACATGTGTATTGATTTTATGATGCTACTTTTATAGAGGCCTTATTTAGTTTTATTTAAATAATTAATGTTGATGTTGAGATTTAACTTTACTCTTTTTACCCCTGAATGACTTGTATGTAACCCCAACACTTTATAAATTCCTCCAACTCAAAAATGACTGAAAATGCCACTTACGAATAAGTGGTCAATTATTCTTAGCCTAAAATTCTGAAATCAATAAGTTCTAAAAGCAAATGGGCTTGTAGCATATACTCCGTTCCAAAAGAGAGGACTGGAGGCATAGGAAGATTAGATCAGAGCATGATGGGAAGCCAGCAGGGAACTCCATGCCCGGTACGGGGCATCAGAGGGCTTGGGTGGTTCTGCCCGTCCGCCCAGCTCTGCTCTGCCTGGCACACATCTCTCTCCTGGACAGCCCTGCTTCCCCAGCTCTGCGGTCAGCAGCACACGTAGTTTGTCTCTTAGGCCAGGCTCGCTCCACTTCAACCTGTCACTTCATTGGCCATCATCCCATGCCCATCACATCTCCAGTCCCCTGAGGTCTCCACTGCAAAGGAGGCTGCACCATCACCACAGGACTCTTCTGGCCTCCCTTCAGGGGCTCCAACCATGTCGCACAGGGCCAGGCCTCAGGTGAACTCTATGACTCCCTCTATCTTGCAGCTTTCATGGCTTCAAAACCAACAGCGCATAGAGGGCTCTTTGATGTTGCCACGTTCAGGGGCTGGCTTCAGATGCAGGCTTGGCTGGCTTGGGCCACAGCTTCGGTGTGCTGGTCCTGCTGTCACACTGAAGCACAGAAGATGTCCCTCACCTCGATGATGCTGGACTCTGGTTAATCACAGCTACGCTGTCAGCCCCAGCTGGCCAGCATCCGTTGTCCCCGGGAAGCACGGACTGTTTCACTTCGGTAGTGCTGGTCCCTTGTGAATCACAGCTGATTCTTCAGCCGCAGTGGATCAATAATCTCAGATCCTTAATCAAAAACACCACATACATGACTGACAGCGTCTCTGCTGCCCTCTGAAACTTCACATGCCAGTCCTCCATTGTCTGCATTTCCCTCAACAGTCCATATCTGCTAAGCTCGCACAGAACAGCGCACTAACCTCTGAGCTTTTCTAGATGCTTCCACAATCCTCCCCCAAAGTAACATAGTCTGCACTCACAGCAATACCCTGTTCTTAACACCAACGTCGGCTCTAGTTTTCTTTCATTTGTTATGACAAAGCACTCTGACCAAAAGCAGAGAGGAACAGGTTGGTTTGGCTTACACTTCCGGGTTACAAGTCATCGTTGAGGGAAGTCAAGATGGAAACTCAGAAAGGAATGAAGCCGAAACTGTAAGAAACTTTGCTCACTGCTCACACGATACCCCGCTCACTGGCTGGTGCTCAGCTAGCCTTCTTCCTCAGCCCGATCCACCTGCGTACAGATGGTGCTGCCCGTAGTGGGTGGGCCCTTCCACAGCTATCATCCATCAACCTCACAGATGTGGCCACAGGCCAGAATATCTAGGTGATCCCTCAACTAACACTCCCTCATATGTCTCTAGGCTATGTCAAGTTGACAGCCAACGTGAACTAAGACAGATGATTAATCCTAACTATCAACTAAATAACATCTATAGAGTCACCTGGAAGATGGCTCCTGGGCATGTCTCTGGAAGATTAACTGGATTGGGTGGACTGAGGTGAAAAGACACACACATTGTGGGCAACACCATTCCCTAGACTGGTATCCTAGAGTATAAGAGAGAAAGAAAGAAAGGAAGGAAGGAAGGGAGGAAGGGAAGGAGGGAGGGAGGGAGGGAGGGAGGGAGGAAGGAAGGAAGGAAGGAAGGAAAAGGAAGGAAGAAAGGAAGGAAGAAAGGAAGGAAGGAAGGAAGGAAGAAAGGAAGAAAGGAAGAAAGGAAGGAAGAAACCAAGAAAAAGAGAAAGAAAGAAATAGAGTCGAGTGTAAGCATCCATTTCTCTCCTCTTCCTGACTGTGGAAGCAAGGTGACCAGCTGCTTCAGGTTCCTTCTGGCAAGACTTCTGCCATGATAGACTGTCTCATGAATCTGAGTCCAAATATACCCTTCCTTTCTTAAGTCGCTTTCGTTATGGTATTTTATCTCAACAACAGGAATCGTAACTAAGACAGTCTGGGAGGGGGGTGGTTCTAGGTTGGGGTAATAGAGGTGAGAAGACCCTTCCTGAATGTGAACAGCATTCCATGGGCTGGGGAGCCAGAATGAACAGAGACAAGATGGACTGTAGCCCAGAACCATGAGTCAAATTAGACCCTTCCAGAACACCTTCCAGTTCTTCATCACAGCAGCGAGAAAAGCAAGCAATACAACAATTCCCCTTTCTATTGTACTAGACTCTATCTGCTAACATGGTCATAGGATTGCTAATCTACACTCATCAATTTTATAATTTCTTTTTACAGAATCCTTGTCAAATTTTGGTGCCCATATCATACTGGCTTCCAATTTCTTGTTCTACATACTATTTTGTTTTTATTTTCTATATTTTAATGTTTTTATATTTAATGATAAAAAAAATACCATAGGGAGATGGCTCAGAGGTCAGAGTACTTCTTGCTTTTGCAAGGGACCTGGGTTGAATTCCTAATACCCAAACGGCAGCTCACAACCATCTGTAACTCCAATTCCAGGGGATCCAACATCATCTTCTGACCTCCGTGAGCACTGCACAGAGGTGGTACACAGACACATAAAACACCTATAGACATAAAAATAAATAAACCCTCTATTTTTTCCCTCATATATCCTCTTCACTAGTACCAGGTAACATTTTTCTCTGACTGTAAGAATCATTTTCTCTGATTTGGTAGACTATTTAATCACATAGCAATCCGTGCTGGAATCGCACCCCTCTCTGCTCACAGAGCCTCAGGAAGAAGCATCAGGGCACGGTTGGCTCTAGAGCTCACAATGTGCTATGGCTGATTTTTACACATTACGTAGCTGAAGCAACGGTCCCATCTCTCGGGGACAATAGTCCCAGAATGAATCCATGCAGATCCGAAAGGTAACAGACCTGCACAGCTCAAAGGTTCAATGAACTGTTTACTCTTTATCAGCTCCAAAAAAATTGTAAGATGATCCTGCCACACAACAGCCCTTTGCAAAGCCCACAGGAAGCCATACAGAGAGAAGGAAAATCAGAACACACGGTCATTCCTGCTCATCACTTGATCGATATCATCACTTGATATCCCAGGATCTGTCCAGCTACTTAAAAGCAAACCTAGAAAGAATTCACCAGTGTTGAAACCTGCTTGCTCATTAGCAAAAACGATTGAAAGCTCCCACCACCAAACATTCAACCAAGGTGACCTTCTCTGGCAGAGGCTGAAAGTGTATTCCCGCTTGAACATCCATAAATAAGGCAAATTGCACAATAGGATAATAAGAGTTGATGCTAAAGAAATGAAACTGCAAAAATAAAAGAACCTTTCAAAATCTAAACACAGCTGGTGATTATCCAAGAGCAGAAATGACAGAGCAAGCTCAAGGTGACCACCATCACATTACCCTGAGATGGACATGGTCAAATGCCCAAGGTGACCACCGTCACATTACCCTGAGGTGGAGATGGCCAAATGCCCAAGGTGACCCTCTATCTCCCAGTGTCTTCAACGGGTCTAGTCCCTTCTTCTAATTCCTGTACATGAGGACCCACATGTCTGTCAGTCTAAGCTCAAGTTCTACAGCTGCTTGTTCCTTCCCAGTACCTCAACTGGTAGGATTTACGGGAACCAACAATGAGGAAAGGCTACCATGCAGCTCTTTATAGTTCACGGTCACGGTTTATGCTTTTTAACCTAAGTAAGTTTTTATTTTTTAGATTTGATAATGCCTCACATTAGATGTTCTAGAAAAACCTCTTCCCTAATATAAAAAGCAACAAAATGAAACACAATCAAATAGCTAAGTCTAAAAATAGATTGCCCCAAATAACTATAGATTGTCTCAAACAAAGAGGCCTAACGAAGTTGAGGAAGCCATAAGTAAGTACTGCTCTCTGCCATTTGTGCACATTAGCCACAAAAGCATGCGCGCTGCAGGGCTGCAACCAGGCTGGTTAACCCAGTGGAACCACAGGTCCCGAGTCAGTGCTGGTTTAAGTGAAATTCTATGATTTTGAGACCCAGGAAACATTTACCTCTCTGAGCTTCCTTGTCTGTAAAATGAGGGAAGTACCTACCTCACAGGAGGCTTTTTAGTCATTTGTTTATTTGTTTGTTTGTTTGTGACGGAGTCTCTCTACACAGCCCTGGCTGTCCTAGATCTCACTCTGTAGACCAGGCTTGCCCTCGAACTCACAGAGATCCGCCTGCCTTTGCCTCCTAAGTGCTGAGATTAAAGGCGTGCGCCACCACACCCAGCAGAAAGCTTAAGAGAAATCAGTAAATACAAACAATAGTTTGTTTCCTATTCAAATTCTCCATCCACTGAACGGTCAGCACAGATGTTCCAGCTTCTCATCCCACAATGGACACTTTCGGCTTAATACACGAATTCTTTCCACTACTCGCTGCACTAAATTTTATATCACAATATTCCACAAGACAAATTCTCTTCAACACAATTAGAATTTCATTTTTTTTAAAGATTTATTTATTTATTATGTATACAGCATGTATGACAGCAAGCCAGAAGAGGGCACCAGATCTCATTACAGAGGGTTGTGAGCCACCATGTGGTTGCTGGGAATTAAACTCAGGACCTCTGGAAGAGCAATCAGTGCTTTTAACCTCTGAGCCATCTCTCCAGCCCCACAATTAGAATTTCTTACAGCTTTCTGTATCCTACCATTTACAGATACAATGGCATCACTTCCAGTGAGAGCATTCCCAAAGAAATCCACAAGGGATTTGGGTGGGCGAGTAGAGCATACCTGAGCATACCTGCACAGGGTGTGGGTCTCGAGATCTTAGAGAGGGTCAGGACACCCGCTTCCATTTCTCCCTTCTTCCTTCCTTCCTTCCTTCCTTCCTTCCTTCCTTCCTTCCTTCCTTCCTTCCGTCTGTCTGTCCTTCCTTCCATCCTTCCTTCCTTCTATTCCTTCCTTCCTTTCCTTCCATCCATCCCCCCCCCCTCTTTAATTGATGGTTTTTTCTTCTTCAAAAAACAGTTTAAGATGTGAAGCTATAAGGCACACAGCAGGTGGTGCTGGATGGAATTCACCTGAACACTGCCTGGAGCCACATTGTCCAAATGGCTTTATTCTCAGATACGGCATCCCTCTAATACCCATAGTGCACCACTGGTTAAAAAACAAAAGCACAGAGACCACTAATGATAAAATATAACAAGTCCACAGAGAAGAGGACCTAAAAACAAGTGTGTTCCTTACGGATACATTCGACAGCCAACTGCTCCAGATTCCTTTGTAGCAAAACAAAATATCTACAACTTTGCTTAAATGATTAATTGATCAAATGATTAAATGCAGTAATGATTATAGTACCTTATCCTTTGGAGGGACTAAGAGTGCTCTATATTATGTTTGTTGGATAAGAGAAGTTTCAAATAGTATCTTATCTTTTTAGATTTATTAATTTTATTTTATGTGTGTGAATGTTTTGCTTCATGTATACCTGCATGCCTGGTATCCTCGAAGGTCAGAAGAGGGCATCAAATTCCCTGGAACTGAAGTTACATATGGCTTCGAGCTACCATGTGGGTTCTGGGAACTGAACCCTAATAAGCTGTGTCAGGTCCCAAAGAAACTCAGGACAAATGGCTAACTGTGGTACCTATTAACATATCAGAGCTGCCTGCCAGGCTCCTTCAGCATGGCAGGCACCTGGTCCAGAGTCCTGGCTCCTCTCTGCACTTCACACACACACACACACACACACACACATACACACACACACACACGCCCCCAAACCTTTCCAATCCCTGAGCTTTGCTTCCCTTCCCCCAGCTACTGATTCCTATATAACCAGCCATTTCTCCTTTTTAGACTAAGGAGACAACAGCATGTCTCTAAAATATTTTACATTAGGATGGATTTCTGTATGATGATAAATTCCTAAGACTATAAAGATATAATCAGGTTAAGAGAAACTGACATAGAGGTGTATGTCTAACCACAATATCAACTGTGCAACACCAGACTTCCAGAAAATTTTAAGTAAGTAATGATAGATGTTTGATTAAGGTTCATAAATCCCTAAGATTATAAAGGTATGGTGGGATGTTTGTACACTATGTAAAGATATATACTGTGACTGGCTTAATAAAGAGCTGCACAGTCAAGAGCTAGGCAGCAGGTATGGGCAGGACTTCCAGGGAGAGAGAAAGGAAGTAGAAGATGAATCTAGGTGCGTGTCAGACACAAACATGGAGGGAACTGGACATACAAAATGAAAGAAAGTTAAAAAGCCACGAGGCAAAACATAGATTAATATAAATGGGTTAATTTAAGTTATAAGAGCAGGTGGGACAAGTCTAAGCTAAGGCCAAGCTTTATAATTAATAAGTCTCCATGTAGTTATTTGGGAGCTGGCTGATGGGACAGAAAAAGACTTGCTATAGAAAGGTCTATTCAACCGGGCGGTGGTGGCACACGCCTTTAATCCCAGCACTCGGGAGGGAGAGGCAGGAGGATCTCTGTGAGTTCAAGGCCAGCCTGGACTACCAAGTGAGTTCCAGGAAAGGTGCAAAGCTACACAGAGAAACCCTGTCTCGAAAAAAACCAAAAAAAAAAAAAAAAAAAGAAAGGTCTATTCAAGTTAACAGAACTGATGTAGAAGTCTATATCTAACTATTTACATCATTGCCAACTGTGTTGAGCCGTGTTCAACACCAGGCTTCTAGAAATTTCAGATAAGAAATAACATATATCCAATAAATATATATATTTGATAAATAAGGTTTATAAATTCCTAAAGTTAACAGTAACTTGTTAGGGTCCTGGAGAAGTTCCACAAAAGACCACTATCCATGTATGCAATCAACAAGAACATTTATTACCTCGAGAGTAAAGGTTCCAGCATGCTGGGGCCATGCATCCAACACAAAGGCAATATGGCGACCTCAATAGAAGCTTGCAGGCTCCTTTTATGCACAGCTAAAGGAATTTTAGAAGCAGTTAGGTCATCCTATCTATGACTGGCTAAGCAAGTTGAGGTTACATTAGTACATCTCTGATTGGCTAGGACTAGCTGGGACAGGCTAGAACTGCCACTCTCCCATCTTTGGGCATGTCTGGACAAGTCCCAGGATCTGCCCCTATTTGGTCATTGCCTTGAGATATCGCAGAGTGTTAGGATTCTGCCTCTCCTCCAGCTGCATGACCGAACATGCACAGTTCAGGAGCTAAGCAAGGGGTCTTACATCTTATGTCATCCGTGTGCTGCGCAATTATATAATGCATGCAGTGTGGTCACGAAATCTGCGTGGCACAGCTCCGTAAGCCCACCTACACATGTGCAGGGGAATCCTTAAAAAGCCGGACACAGACTCCTCCCCTCCTTCTGTTCTCTCCTCCCCCACCCTCCGCACATGTCCCTGCCTCGGGCCTGGCCACGCTCTCTTCTCTCCCGCCCCTTTCCTCCTAATAAAGCTCTGATACTGGGTTTTGTGGTGCCTTGTGCCTCGTGGACCACTCTTGCATGATAATCAGCACCGCTTATTTTTTAAAACCAACACAGGGGGCTGGCTCGGCTTGGTCCGTGCAGTCCTCCTCCTCCCTGCTGTCAGGGGCACTGCTGATTGACTGTCCTTTGTTTGGGGCATCCTCAGAAGCGGCTTGTCTAGCTTCAGGAAGCTGGAACTAAGGCCTAGTTTTTAACTGGGTTATTAGGAGCCTGTCATGGCATTTGCTTGGCCTTTTCATAACTAACTTAAAAATATACATCTACTCCCTTTGTCTTTACTAACTTTGTTAAGCTTTAGCTATTTGGATAAACTGAGTCATACAAGAAAACTATAATATTCTGTAATGGTGCACATTGAAATGATCAAAAGTAAAGTTCCCAGTCTCTCTATGGACTGCATTTATGGCTTTAAAGTTTTATTTGGGTGCAAAATGATCTTCAATTAAATCTTCAACTCAAATTTTAAGGCTCAAACTTAAAAGGAATACAGCTGTAAAATCCTAAAAAAAAAAAAAAAAAAAAAAAAAAGCTAACTTGTAAACTCCTAAAGGTAATTAAGACATGATAGCCAATTCTTGGGCACCTTATAAATAGTCAGATTCTTTAATGTGCACAGAACTATGCTCATCATCATTCCAAGTACAAATGTAATTCATTTACAGCAGTGGTTCTCAACCTGTGGGTCATGACCCCTTGGGGCATCAAACAACCCTTTCCCAGGGGTCACCTAAGACCATCAGAAAATACAGATATTTACATTATGATTTATAACAATAGCAAAACTACAGTTGTGAAGTAGCAATGAAAATAACTGTATTAAAGGGTCGCAGAATCAGGAAGGTTGAGAACCACTGATTTACAGGGAAAGCTTTATTTAATTATTATAATCTTTATTATTTCAAACAATTTTTAAATTTAAATATATTTTGATCATGTTCTTTTCCTCCCTCAAGTCCTTCCAGATCCTCTCCCCATCCCTACCTACCCAACTTTAAGTTCTTTCTCAAAAAACAAACAAAAACCCAATGCACAACAAAACCCCCAAAACCAAGAAAACAAAATAACCCCTCCCAAGGGAAAAAAAACAGTTAGCAAATAAAAGCACACAAAAAACCTTCAGAGTCCATTATATGTTGGTCAACCACTCCTGAACACAAAGCTTGTCCTGGAGTGGCAGACATAATCAGTGCCATTCTATTGGAGAAAACATACATATATACGTGTGTGTATGTGTGTGTGTGTGTGTGTGTGTGTGTGTGTGTGTGTGTGTGTGTGTGGTTACTGAGTGCATGCAAGGGGTTTAATAAAGAAATAGAAATACCCACTCTGTGGGTGAAAAAGGATGTTTATTCCAAAGTGCCAAGGCTGTTGGAGTAGCTGGAAAAGAGAAGGGTTGGGAGGGATCTCCAGGGGTTCTCAGGGTACCTGGGAGAAGGGGAGCCTGTGACCTGGGCTAGGAGGCTTTGAAGTGTACAACAAGTACTTGTGAGTAAGGACTGAGGGAGCCTGTAGGCTAGCACAGACCTTGATATGCTGATGGGCACGGAAGGCACGTGTTAATGGGACAGCCATATGTCCCTTTTGCTAGAGATAAGAAGAGTAACTCCTCTGGGCAAGTGTGAACAGCTTCCCAAGTTCCTTGGGAATGCAGGCTTTGTCTAACCTCCAGAATTTGAGAAAAGGAGTTTCTTCTAACCCGATCGTTATATATGCTTATGTGTGCATGAAATGAATGACAATAATACAAGGGATTGGAGCAAGAAATTAGGATGCGTGGATTGCCCATAAATCCATATAGAGTTACTTGAAAGTGGACTTAGGTAGTTGTAAAAATATCCTATAAAATCTAAGACAAACATACAAAAAAAAATTAAAAAAAAAAAAGTAAGATTGGGGCTGGAGAAATGGATCAGCCGTTAAAAGCACTTACTGTTCTTACAGAAGATCTTTGGGATTCCATTCCCAGCACCTACATGGTGGCTCACACCACTTGTAACTCATTCAGGGGATCCAGCTCCCACCACTTCTGACCTCTGTGTTCATGTACACAGATAGAAATGCAGGCAAAACATTCATACACACAAAATAAAAATAAGTCTTTGTTAAGAAGTACAATTGAGCCGCTGTGGTGGTGGGGTGCACACCTTTAATCTCAGTACTTGGGGGGGGCAGAAACAAGCAGGTCTCTATTGAGTTCGAAGCCAGCCTGTGCTACATAGTGAGTTCCAGGCTAGCCAAGGCCACATGGCAAGACTCTGTCAATAATAATAATAATAATAATAATAATAATAATAATAATAATGAGAGGAAATCTAGGTGCCCATAGGTATGGTGATGACTTTTTGGGTACACCCCACAGGCACCCATAAAAGGGAAGTCTACTCTGCAATAAAAACTGTCAAGAGAACACAGGACAAGCCAGAGAGAAAGACACACTGACAATACTGTTGTTGAAAGTATACGAAGAACTCAGCAATGAGGAAAAGACCAAAGACTCGCGTAGTTACCTCACTGAAGAAGATGACAGACGGCCAGTGGGCAGGTGAAGATGTGAGGAGCATTTTAAATCACTAGGGAACTGCAAATTACAACACACGGAGATCCCACCACAGACCTATTCGACTGGCCCAAATCCAAAACCCTGACAGCACCACATGCTGGCAAGAATTCAGAACAGCAGCCCTCACTCAGTGCAGGTGGGAATGCCAATATGTATAGCCACTTTAGAAGACGGTTTGTCAGTTCCTTATAAAATTAAACACGGTCTTAGCACATGATCCAGTTCTTGGTATTTACCTATTTAGCAAACTGAAATTGTATATCCCACAAGAAAGTATGCCTGTGTGTTGTGGGATATTATTTTAACTAGGCAAAGATGTGTTACACTTGTTTATGCTGTGGAATATGGCTTTAACTGTGTAAAAGTGTGTTACATTTGTTTCTGCTGCCTTTCTTAATGATGTAAAGATGTGTTTCATTTGTTTATGCTGCATTTGTTTAATTATGTAAAGATGTGTTGCTGTTTCCACTTTGCCTGCCTGAGGCACCCGATTGGTCTAATAAGAAGCTGACTGGCCAATAGCTAAGCAGTAAAGGAATAGGTGGGGCTGGCAGGCAGAGAGAATAAGTAGGAGGAGAAATCTAAGAACGAAAGGAAGAAGGGGATATACCTGGGGCCAGAAACCAGGCAGCCGCCAGACAGACAGACACAAGAAGCTGTGAAAGTAAGATATGCAGAAGAAAGAAAGATAAAAAGCCCCGAGACAAGACAAGAGAAACGGGTTAATTTAAGTTAAAAGAGCCAGCCAGAAACGAGCCTAAGGTAGGCCGAGCATTCATAACTAGTAAGAAGACATCATGTCATCATTTGGGAGCTGGTTGGTAGCCCAAAAGAAAAAGCCTGGTACACCCACGGGTGCTTATAGAGCTTTATTTAATACTGCCAGAATTTGAAAACAACCAAGATGTCCTTCAGTGAGTACATGGATAGATAAACATAGCATAACCAGATGTGGAATATTATTCAGCACCTATAAGAAACTAGTCACTCATGAAAAGACACGAGGAAAAGTGAATGACTATATTACCCCATGAGAGAAGGCATTCTAAAAAGGTGACCTACCATATGATTCCAATTATAATGCATTCTGCAAAGATAAAACTACAGAAACAGTAAAGATAGACTGATGGCTAGGGCGGAGGCTGTAGCTCAGCTGAGAGAATACTTGCGTAGCACACATAAAAGCCCAGGGTCTGATCTCCAACACTGCATATAAGAAAACTGAGTGTGGTGAAGAACACTTGTAATCTAACACTCAAGAGGTAGTGATGGGCGGATCAGAAGTTCAAAGGTCATCATCAGCTAGCTATACAAAGAGTTCAAGGTGAGCGTAGGCTACAGGAGAACCTGTCTCAAAATTTATTTAAGGGATTCCTGACTACCAGGATTACGGAGGAGGAGGCATGAATAATCAGAGCACAGACTTTTTTAGGGCACTAGAAATGCTCCATATGACACTATAACACGTCATTATACATGCTTCCAAACCCACGCAACTTACAATACAGAGATTGAGCCCTGTGTAAACTATAGACTTTGGGTAAGCAATGATGAGCTGACGTAGATAGCTGCCTCTCTGAAATGACTTCTTTCCCATAGACCAAAGCAATGAAGTGAGGGATCTAAGAAAACACCCAAGGGGTTCCAAGAGCCTGTTCCCCACAGAGGTCCCCCACGCAAACAAGTCAGATCTCTCTGGACATCAATTCCCACCTGCTTCCATCAAACGTAGCTTGTGGTTCTGGCTAATATCCCTGGCCAAGGTTTTTGAATAACAAAAGTTCCTAACACTGAATTTTGCCTTTCTTGCCTCCTACATGATGGCAGTTTATCTTCCTACTTTTCCCCCATCTCTCCTCACATATGGTCTCCTCTGCAACAAACGCCTGTCGAGAACCGCTAACATTTGTATTTGTTTAGCAACATTCTTGAGACGCACTCTCATGACAGATAATAACTGTTATGTTCATGACATTTCCAGATAACTGAAAATAAAACCAATATGCTCATCTTTGCTGAAGGTAAAAGGGTGAAGCAAGAGTCTCTCTCTCTCCTCTGTGAGTAATTTACGTAGGAATCAAAAGCATGAATGGTTCTGGCCCCATTTTCTCATTCCTAAAGTTTACTAAAACTCAGCCTTGGCAACATTTACCAGTGGCAGTTAAGACTACTAGGTGAGAGGCCGGCAGATCTCTGTGAGTTCGAGGCCAGCTTGGTCTACATAAAGTCCCAGAGTTCCACATCTTCCAGGGCTATATAGTGTGCTCCTGTCTCAAACAAACAAACAACAACAAATAAATAAGTAAACAAAGGGGCTGAAGAGTTGGCTCAGTGGTTAAAAGCAGTTGATGCTTTGTAGAAAACTAGGGTTCGTCTTGATTCTGCTACAAAATTCAGTGATGGCCTGAAAATTTTCAGTTCATCTCTCCACACCTCCTTTCCCTCAGGAAGCTGCATTTACCTATCACAAATCTTACTTTTTTTTTTTTTCTGGACATGGGAGCTCACTCGGCAGACCAGGCTCACAGCAATCCTCCTGCCTCTTGAAGTTCCAGTACTACAATTTAGCCCCACACCTTTTAATAAGACACTCTAAACTATACACACACATAAAGCTCCCAGTGCAGGACTGTTGGTTTTGGTCTCAAAACAGGTGGTCACTATATAGCTTGCAGTCCTCCTGCCTCAACCTCCCAAGTGTTGGGATTAGCAATCTAAATTTCAAACCTATATCCTTCATTCTTGAAAAGCCAGACTTGACAGTCTATCTACATAATAATCCCGCTTGCTCTGTTTCAAAATTCCATAAGAAAAATTAACAGTAAATTATCCCCAAATTCTTTCAGTGTCCTGGAACGGAGCACTGAATTAAAATCCCAAACCCAGTGCATACAAGTAAACATTCTCTTACAGTCCGGTCAGCCTTCCCAGCCTCTGATTTCATGGTTCGCTGGCCTGTTTGGTATGACCATTGGGCCTTTCAGTTCCTGGTCTTACAAGTTGTTCGGGATGTGCTGGGTGGCGGCGCAGGCGAAGTGGAAAGGACTTTCAAAGAGCAAACACTCCAGGGACGAGTGGAGGACAATTAAGGGACATTTCAGTGGCAAAAAGTGACATCTTGACAAAGCTAACGTGGAGAGCACACCAGGTACCCGATGTTCTTTTAAACAGCACCCCGGTGTGTCCCTGTCCTCAGGTTACAGGACATGCACCACCGACGCCTTACACAAGAGAAAACGGAGGGCTCCGCCGAAAAGCAGAAGCTGGAGAGATGGCTCAGTGATTAAAAAGCACTTACTGATCTTGCAGAGCACCCAGGTTCAGCCTCCAGCACCCATATGGCGGCTCGCAATGGTCCATAACTCCACTTCCAAGGGATCCAATGCCCTCTTCTGGCTTCCATGGGGTACCAGGCCCACAGAGTAACACGCATGCAGGCAAACACTCACACAAACAAAATAAAATCAAATAATCAGTATTGAGAAAGAAAAGAACTAGAGAGGTGGAGGAGGGAGGAGGGAGGCGGTAATACTGCTGGAGGAGTCTGGGTCAGGAAAGATCTGGCTGCAGTCATCTGGGCTGAGGCCTGAGTGAAGAAGCAGCCAGACAGAGATCCAGGTACAGAGTGTTCCAGAGAGGGACAAGAACGTCAAGACAGAATGACCCTGGCAAGATGAACCTAGCCAGCTCTGGGAACAGAAGGAATGAAATGTGGCTCAGTCACAGGCAGTAAGAGGGGGCACGGGAGGAGGCTGGAAGCGAATGTAACAGAGAGCCTGTGTTTATCACAGTAAAAATCCAGCCGGATATTTTGAACAGGAGAATAATACAATCTGACTTACATTTTCTTTTTAAATATTTTTTAAGATTTATTTATTTATTATTTATACAGTGTTCTGCAGCCTGCTGCACCCTGCAGGCCAGAAGAGGGCACCAGATCTCATTGTAGATGGCTGTGAGCCACCATGTGGTTGCTGGGAATTGAACTCAGGACCTCTGGAAGAGCAGCCAGTGCTCTTAACCTCTGAGCCATCGCCCCAACCCCTGACTTACATTTTTCTAAAGGCCCCACTAGCCGCTATGTGAGAAATGGAATACAGGAGACAGGAATGGAATCAAAGAGGAGAATCCAGAGACAGATGATGGGAGATGTGTAGTTCCAGCCTCCCTCTGTCTTTGAACATTACATCATCACTGCAAAACTTGCTATCTCCGCTTCTTGGCCCTCTATGTGTACTTTTAAGATTTATTTTGTATTATTTGTAGTGTGTGAGAGTGTCTCTCTGTGTGTGTGTGTGTGTGTGTGTCTGTGTCTGTGTCTGTGTCTGTGTCTGTGTGCATGCAAGAGCCTCCACAGACCAGAAGAGGGCATCAGATCCCCTGGAGCTGAGTTACAGGAGACTATAAGCAGCCTGACATGGGTGCTGGGCACAGAACTTGGGCCAAGCACACTCTTAACCACTGAGCCGCTCTCTAGCCCCTGCTGACCTTCTCTTCCATGTTAATTTGTCTTGCTGATAGACTCAACTACTTAGTGAGACTCCCTCTTAGTGAGACTCAGAAAAGAGTCCAGGATCACCTCTCAGATTCCTCTGACGTCTGATCCCATCATCTACACAACCCAGAGGACCCAGCAAAGCCGCCATTATGGCACAGCAGAAAGCCAGGCTTACACAGCCACTGTGATTTCAGTGTCTATTTAATCATAAAGTCTTCTCACTGGAATTCAGAATTTGGGCCGGGCGGTGGTGGCGCACGCCTTTAATCCCAGCACTTGTGAGTTTGAGTCCAGCCTGGTCTACAGAGTGAGATCCAGGACAGGCTCCAAAGCTACACAGAGAAACCCTATTACAGGAAAAAAAAAAAAGAAGGAAGAAGAAGGAAGGAAGGGATGGAGGGAGGGAGGGAGGGAGGAAGGAAGGAAGGAAGGGAAGGAGGAAGGAAGGAAGGAAGGAAGGAAGGAAGGAAGGAAGGAAGGAAGGAAGGAAGGAAGGAAGGAAGGAGAAAGAAACAGGGAAGGAAAGAAATTCAGAATTCAAAACCAAAAGGGACACGTGATCCTCAAAGTCCAGAGGCTTTACTGATGATGCCCATCTTGTTGACAACATAATACAAGGAGTATCTCAGCATGCTGAAGCGGACCATCTGCAAGCATGAATAAAATATCTCTGCTCTCTATGCACATGCATGCCAACCCACCCCATCAAGAGCTGGAATTGATTTCCCTTCCCTTTGAATTGAGCTGACTGTGTTGCTCACAGTCATATGCTCACAGAACATAATGCAGGTGATGCTTTACCCCTTCTGTGTCTAGGCTTCAAGACAAATGGCTGCCACTCCACCTCACTTTAGAACTGAGCCACCATACGATAAGGAAGCCAGTCTCAAATGTAGAAGATCAGACCCTGTGACAGAACACCAGAGTGCTCCAAACTACTGTGAACAGGGACATGTAAGTAAAGCTTCCTTGGCCATCCCAGTCCCAGCTGAGCTCTGGAGCCCAACGCAGTTGCTGTCTTAGTGGCGTCTGAACTGATACCATGTTGGAGGCCAGCTAACACACAAAACTCTAAGAACCAAAAACTGTTTCAAGTAGCTAAGTCCGGGAACGTGATGAGCCATCTCAACAAGTGAAAACACAAATCGGGATATTCCAGTTGGAAACATAAACACGAGGCAAACCAAGAAAGGCCATACTACATACTTTTCAAGAACAGCAGGCTCTCTGAGAAACGCGAACTGTGATCTAAGGCTCCTACTCAAAAATGGATGCTCCCCGGGCAAGCTGAGTGCGGTGCCCTCGTGAGCGACTGCTCGGGGGGATGCTGAAGGAGCAGTGTTACCAGGAGCTCACGCAGGTGTCTGTGAACGGGTCAAGCACCTTCTACCTCTCTTTCACTCTGTCTTGCGGGCAGCCAGGAAGAACAACTGTCCTCCACTTTGCTGAATCGGGCCTGTGGTATACTCAGAAGCATTTATGTCCCTCCAAAGTTCATACCCTGAAATCTAACCACCAATATTAAGGTATCAGATGAGGCTCTAGGGGGTAAGTCGTGAGGATGTAGCTCTTGCAAATGGAATCACTACCTTTGTAAAAGAAGCTTCAGAGAGCCCTGGGCTCTGCAGTTGTTATGTAAATAGACAGCAGGAAGTGCCGCCTATGAGCCAGGACGTTTGCCTGCACCAGATGTCAAACCTGCTAGTGTGTGGACTTCTTGGCTTCTAGAACTGAGATAAATAAGCGGCTGTTGGTGAACTATCCAGTTCATGGTTTTCTGTTATAAGAAGTCCAAGCATATATCATTCTAAGGTTCTGCCACACATTTAACCAATACTTTTAAATGTTCATATATTCGCTTCTGTATCTATTTGAGGAGGGTGTGAGCATGCCAGGGTTTGCACGTGGAGGGCAAGGAACAGTGTGTGGAGGCTGTTCTCTCCCTCTCCCACATGGGTCCCAAGGGCTGGACTAAGGCCATCAAGCTTGACATCAAGCATCTTTACCTACTGAACCATATCACTGGCACCTTTTGTATTTTACTAGTCACCAGCCATAATCCAGACAGTGTTCTGGGTGCTGAGGATACAATGATCTCCTTGAATATAAACACTGATAAAGGATAAGGAGCAGAGAGGGAAATAAGAGAGGGCAGGAGGAGGGCAGGAGTCAGCAAAGAGCTGGCAGAAATGGGAAAACAGCTCAGCTGTTGACTGCAGGTCAACAAAAGCTGCTCACACAGCTTTTACACTGCATGAAGATACGTCACTATGACCGGTTTAATGAAAAGCTAGACGGCCAATAGGTAGACAGGATTCTAGGGGCAGAGAGACCGCTGGGAAGAAGGCGGAGTCACGAGGAGATGCAGAGGAAGCATGACATGTAGGAGATGAGGTAACAAGCCATGAGCCACAAGGCAACATGTAGATGAACAGAAATGGGTTAAATTATAAGAGCTAGTTAGAAACAAGCCTAAGCTATGGGTCGAGCTTTCACAATTAATAAGACATCTCCGTGTGGTTATTTGGGAGCTGGCTGGTGGGACAGAGAAAGACTCGCTACAGGCGGAAGAGCAGTAAGCACCAAGACCCTGTCGTGTCTGGCTTCAGAAGGTGGTAAGAGACAGAGACCGTGGCTGTGGTTTGGCTGTGACACCCCCCCGCCCCCCGTCCAGTGTTACTGTAGCAGAAACTTGGTCTCCAGAGAGAAGCTACTGAGGTGTAGAATCATTCAAATTTGAGGCTACAGGAAGGTAGTAAGGTCATGGCAGAACTGCTCTTGAAAAGAATACTGCAAGTCTTGTGGGAGTGGAACAGTTCTCATGAGAATGGGTTGTTACATGAGATGCTGGCACTTTCCCCGCATCCCTCAATAACTCTTTAGAAAGTGAATCCCATTCTCTGAATACACCCCTGCCATGTGATGCCATCAGCCATGGGGCCCTCACCAGGGTTAGTTAGATGCCACAGTGTGGTGGTCTTATGCCTCCAGAACCATAAGCTAAACAGACCTTTCTGGCTTTATAAAGTACCCAATCTCAAGTATTTTATTACAGCAACACCAGATTAAGTCAGGAAGCAAGGAGGTTAGGGAGGAGGCAGGGAATCCTATTTCAGAGGAACCTGTAGGTAAGGACTAGCCCTTCGGATTGTGTGATAGCCTATCTCCCAACTCTCTCCCAGCTATAATTCATGATTACATAACACAACTTCTACTGATCATCTCTCATTCTTGGGCTTTTACTCGCCAGTCCGTTTACATTCCATGGCCTTCTAGTCATCTCTAATGCATTTCCTCTGCTTCCTCAACTGTGTCCCAAGAGCAAGAATCTGGCATGTTCTTCCCATGTACCCAGGCTCTGGCATGAAAAGACATCCCGTGGATCTCCTAGCGCCCTTTCCAGCTAGAGGATCAATGATTTGAACTCTCCTGGCAAACTGGTTTGTACAAGGACCCAGAGAAAGCTGACAACTTTCTAGATATTCTAGTTAGACCACTTTCTAGGGTCCTATTCATCAAGTGACTAGGACATGCTGCGTCAGATGTTTTTTGTTTAAATGAACACAGTATCACACGTAAAGAGTCCCAGTATGCAGAATGGCCACTGGGTCACTACACAGTAAGCTTGACGAGCTTCCGAAGGGTACAAATTGTTACTCAATAAGCACTAGTGTGATTAATGATGGCCTGGAATTGTTTCTCCTCTTGTGAAAGGTGGGGATAACTTCATCTCTGCCCTTACCGGCCCCCAGAGCCTTTGTTGATCTTAGTGACATCCCTGGCCATAATATACAAAAGGACTAGTGCTCTGAGGTGTGTATGAAGGCAATAATTCAATAGTACACCTGGTTACATTTTCACAAGAAACCTGGAGCCCTGAAAGGTTGCCCTCCCCTTTTGAGAAACTCAGCTTCCATGCTATGAGAAACCGCAGGCACTGACAGAGACCATGAGTCAATACTTAGATCAAGAACTCTGCCAGCACACAGCCAGGGGCTGGCACCAACTTTCCGCTGTGCCAGGCCCTGAGGAGGAAGTCATCTCAGAGTGCATCTATCAGGCCCGGCTGCTTCAGCTGATACAAAAGGGAAATTCATGCTAAAGCCTTCTGAATGCCTATTCCATGAAACAATGAGCAATATTTAATAGTGGCTTTAATGTCCCAATTTGAGGAACAAATTACTGTATAGTAGACTGAAAAAAAGGCAAGGAAGCCAAAGAGCCATCAGGCCATCACCACTGGCCCGTAGCTCACCGGGGTGCCCCCTCCTCGTCACTCATACAGTGACAGATTCACAGTCAAGGTCAATATCCAGTGACTGCTCCACAGAGATCTGATTCATGGGACATGAAAGGGACAAGCAAGGTGACTCAGAAGGAGTCAATCACACTCACAGGACTGCAGGTCAGCAAAAGTCCCCTGGAACGTACCCAAGGCAAAGCCACAGCACTGATGTGACATGTTCAGGTCATAAAGTTGGGCATCTGGACAAACTATATGTTCCTTCTGACTCAGTCAACCCCACAGACAAGAAAACGATTTACCACATTACTTATAAAGCAAGGGTAAGACCCAAAACAAAAATGAAATGTGCAATCATGCCATAGATATAAATATTCTAACCACTGAATAATGATTGCATTTGACAGTGGGAAGTTCTAAAATTATCTTCGGATGCTGCGGAAACAGGAGAAACACTTGATTGCAAACGGCCTTTTCCTTTACAGCATCCTTGTGTGTGTACAAAAGAGCTCTATGGTGGAGGCAAAAGACCCTTAAAATGTGAGCCTCTTTTACCTGCGTTGGTCCGACCCTTCTCCCCAGAGCAGCCATTCCCAGCCCTGACATGGAGAGGCTTCAGGGAAGGCAGCACATTCACCCTGTGCCCCTCTCCCTTCTCCCAGGCAGGTTTGTCTCTCCACAAAAATGCAGACCCACTAAGGCAGAGCTGAGGAACAAGTGATGATAACACAATAGGACCAAACCGCTGATTTGGAGCTGAGCACAGTGCACACCCATTGTCCCAGGACTTGGGAGATGGAGGCAGGAGGATCAGGAGCTTAAGGTCATCCTCCTTAGGATGAGTTTGAGTGTGAGCTCCATGAGACCCTGCCTCAAAACAAGACAAAAACAAAACAAAATATATTTTTCACAGACATTACTATCTTGAGCTAGGGGTGATAACACATGCCTGCAATTCGAGTACTCGGGAGAGAGATAAAGGGCTAGCGAGCTGGAGACCACCCTGGGCTACGGGAGAGAGATAAAGGGAAGAGGCTAGCGAGCTGGAGACCACCCTGGGCTACACAGCACAACCATGGAGAGAGCGAGCAAGCTCGAGAGATCAAGAAAGACATCTTGAAGTGTGTCTCGTACTTTCTGTCACCCCCATTTTCATAACCTGAATTCACACCCATTTTTGACACACGATTTTTAAAAATCAACAAAAGGATAGAACTCAAGAAGACGCCCTAGAGGGTAATAGCATAACAATGCAAAAAAAAATGGTACAGTGCTTTTAAGAGGAAATGCTGTCTTGAAACTTTATAAAGTATACTTGTGCTTGATTGAAAATTAATTCATTAGTCATGATAACAAAGAAAACCATAACAAAGATGCCAGGGTCAACACTGCTTTTTATCGACTAAAAAAAGAAACAGATAAATAAATGCTAAATAAATAAATAACCTCCAGAATTTAGAGAAAAGAGAATGACCCTTTGATGAGAACAGTCAATGAAAGGTGAAGTATTTCCTCCCCACAGAAACCACTCTGGAAATAGCAGTAAGTCACCGACTCAGAAGGACCCCAGGATGCAGACCCCCATCTCTCCATCACACTTCCACAATGGGTAGCGAACAAGAGATGTTGTGGGAAGTCCAGAGAAGACTCCTCGGACAGGGGTTTAAGCCAATAGAAAGTCTTTATTAGCTAGCTGGCAGTGGGTGTTCAGGATCCCAGTGTAGCACTGAGCCCTTCTCAGGGTGAGCTTTTAAACACAAAAACCATGTTCTGGTTGACATACTTCATTTAACAAGAACAGTTAGCCAGAAGCAGAACTACAGAAGCCAAGAAGCTTATAAGGTTAGTACATTTAGAGACTTTCCCAGAACTGTGGACTTTGATGGAGTAGGCTTTTGTTTTTGTTTTGGCTGATGGAGCTGTCTATGTGCTGAGTTTTATGGTCTGAATGGTACTTCCATCATGGAGTCATTTGTGCTAAGGTCTGGGGGCCTGTTATAGCAACACTTGCATTGTGTGGCACCGACCATCAGTAAATGTGAGTTAACAGGAACTTAAGAAGAGGAGCAAAGCCAGAAACCACGTCCTTTGGTTAAAATGAGGGCAGGAGCAGCTCCCGGCTCAAGCCCTTATTGACATCTTCAACTCAAAAGGAAAGGAAGACATTCCAGATGAAAACAAAAGCAAGTTTGGCTAAAAGTCAGACCACATGATTCTAAGTTTCCTGCACTTTCAATAAGGCCAAGAAAGTCAAACCCTGATTTCTCTAAAGCAAAACCACAGTTGAGGCTGGGCTGTGGCTTAGTGATGGTATGTTTAGCTGAGGCTGGACTGTCCTTGGTGATGGTGGGTTTGCCTCCTGTAGAGACCCACAGAGGTTTCCTAGTTAGAACTTACTCAGGGTCGGAGAATCTGAGCTTGCTTTACCCAGCAGGGCTGCATAATGGAATGATTTGACCATGGGTGTGGTTGCCAGATGTTTGGAAGGGTCTACACTACGCTGTGCAGTATGGTTGGCATTGTTATAAAAAGCCCTTTAAGAGGGAGAAGGGACCATTGGGTTTTGGATCCAGGTCCTCCCGAAGCTATCTCGTGTTTCTGTCTTTCTCCTCTTCACTATCTTTCTATCTAAAAGTTTCTTATCCCTCTCTCCTCCTCATAGGAGCCCTTTAAAAGGTGGGAGCTGGCCTCTCACAGCCTACCATGTACAAGGCCATTGGTTCTTATCAGGGCACAGAGACCTTACCCTCCCCACTTCAAATGGTCCTTCCTCAGAAAAGACGTTTTATCAATACACATACATAAGAGAAATCTATACAGGAAATTGTTGAGAATGTTCCTAAAAGAATCTAAAATATACCAAAAAAAATCATTTTACCATAAAAAAATTTTTTTTTCAGTTTCAAGAGCTTTTGTGACTATCTGGTCCATTAATGCACCTGCTCAACAATTATTGATACCTACTTTGACCCAGGCATTCTCCTAATACAGGGTGACCCAGGCAGCTAAGACAGACCTTTTCACGGAGCTGGCCGTCTGGGGAGGGTTAGCTCACCAGGCTAGTCACAGCCAAGTCCAACCAAGTGTAAAGGTAATTTCCTATAGAGTTACACACATAACGGGATGGCGTGACAGAAAGTGACTTGGGAGGGCCTCGTGTGAGGGGGACACAGTAGCCTCACTCGAAATGCTTCACAGAAAAGTACCAGATGGGTTCATTAGCAGAGCCAGACATGAGACGGTGAGATCAAGGAGGTGGGGGGGGGGGGGGGGGGGGGGGGGGGCACAAGGAGGCAGTGACTTCGGGAGCTGCTGTACCAAGGAGCCTGTGTGGCTGGAGCCCAGGCGGTGTGAGGGAAAATGATGGACGATACTCAGATTGGCGGCAGTTTCAAATCCCACCCTGGGAGGAGCTGAGGTGAACAGCTCCAACTTTACATTCATTCAGTGTCGTGTGGAGCCACTGAAGGGGAGTTTTAGGCAAAGGACAACACGATCCGCTTTTTAAATCCTGGCCGCTCTGTCGACAATGGTGGGTAGGAAGCACATATGCAATCTATTCCACGAACCCAAATGAGTAGGGAGGCGGGCAGCAGATGCAGGGAAGACCTCCGGAGGCTCCCTGGGACGGTGGGCCCTGCCGCTGAGGACAGGTGCTGCAATGCAGGTAGACAGGATGAGTCCCGGGCTTGGGGCTACAACAGTTCAGTGAACGAGGGTGCCCTGGGAAAAGCAGTAGCTGTGAGGAGATTTCGGGGGAAAAAAAAATCGAGGAATCAAGAGTCTTGCTTGGCTTAGCTCCTTCCTTTCCGAGATGAGGGAGTGATGCTCTGAGCATATTCTTGACTTCATCAAAGTAGCACAGCTGGTTAGCTGCAGAACCGGAATTGGAACCCGACTTTCTACTTCCTGATCCAGAAACCTTCAACTAAGAGCATTACACCAAGACTTCCCCAGGAAGTAATTTCCAGTGTTGTTTCCTTATTCACATGGACATTCCACATAATTTCACAATAGATAAGCATGTTACAAGTCAAAAACACAAGTGAATCTAAACGTGAAATTGCATACAATGACACACAGAGGTACACACACACACACACACACACACACACACACACACACACAAATACACGTACAAAGATCCCAGTAAGGTCTGTTCCCAGGACTGCACCAAGATCAGTTTCCAGCTTTTGACAATGTAACATGGTCGCTTACAGTGTTACCCTTGGAGGAAGCTGAACAAAAAGTCCCCGGAACTCTGCTTCTTGTCTTAAATTACTTAAAAGTAACAACAGTGGGTGCGGAAAGATGGCTCAATGGTTGAGACACTTACTGCTCTTGCAAAGGTCCTGGGTTCTGCTCCCAGCACCCACAGGGTGGCTCCCAACCATCCATAACTCTAGTTCCAGAAGATCTGACACCCTCTTCTGAACTCCTCAGACACTAGGCAGGCACATGGTGTACATACATACATGCAGGGAAAACACTCATAAATGAAAATTAGTACTTCTAAAAGGAATAGAATAACAACAATGAAACACCTTGTCATGAATAAATAGTTACTCATGCCTATAACCCAGTGCAACTTGCTCAGAAACCCAGAGGCAACAGAAATAGGCCAAAATTTGAGCCTGGATAAAAAGATTTGTAATTCTCTTATTGTACCACACATTTTATCCAAATGATCTCTAAAAGGAACATTTTTAAAGGGGACACCTACGTGGCACCTGTCTTCCTTAATGAACAAAAGAGAAACCACCTTTTTGCCCTTTTTGAAGGCAATCCAATCCTTGGCTGGACACTATCTCCTCCACACTCAAGCACGCAGCATACAGTCAGCAGTCTGAGAGCCGGAATCTGTGTTTGGCTGGTTCTCGTAGTCTGTGTGAGGTGTAAAATGCTGTTCAAGACAATTAAAACGTCTACTCTTTCAGTTCCTGAGTGAGCTGAATAAAACAACATAAATGATTTAAGCCATTTGTGAAATGAATAAGAACACGACTTATCACAAAGGTGATCTTTGTGTCAAAGAATGAGGGCCACTGCTCTCAACCGTCCTACAGAGCACGACCAATATTGCTAGAAAGCAGGCAGCTGCGGCCCCTTGGAAGGTCACCACAGCACCAAAAGGTGCGCTTGCTTGAAGAGAGCTGCTTCCACGAGCAAGGGAGGCAACGGACAGACCACAGCAACAGACTGGGGTGGCAGGAGCTGGTGAGCAGTGCTCTCTGGAGCCTGGTGCCAAGAAGACTGTTAAGAGGGTCAGAGAACAGGCTGAACTGTTTCCCTCCCTCACAGGAAACCACAGCATAGAGCGTCGCATCTCGTGAGCCAAACGCGCACTACCTGGGATCCAGGACCTGCAGTTCCCAAAGACTCTCCATCACTGAGGGCCTAGCAACACCACCAGCAGCAGCAGCAGCAGCCTAGCTACTGAAGAGAGAGAGAGAGAGAGAAAGACAGACAGACAGACAGGAAGCAACCCACTCTGGTGGGCTTTTCTCGGTTAGGGTGAGAAACAGAATGGAAGCCCCCATGTCACTCATGATCTGGAGAAATCTGGTAGCTGTGGGGCAGCCGACACAGATGGGAATTGGGGGTGATGTCTTCCTCACACCCTAAACCAGAGTCCTTACACTTCAGCCCCATCCCTACCCCTATTGGGTTCCATGTAAAAGGTCTCCTGCTGACTCATGGGTTCGATCACTTGGTTCCCGGTTAGCGTGGGCATTTGGGGAAATTTTCAGACCTTTATTAGGTGGAGTTTGACTAGAGGAAGTGACTTTCTGGTGGTTGTGCCCTGAATCATCTCTGGATTAGTCTGGACCAGTCTGGACCAGTCTCTTCTACTGACTGACTGTCTATGGTCAATGTCAGCCCCATGAGACTCTTTGATACGACTGCTATCAGCCACTTGTGTGTGCCACGCCTGTCTCACCATCGTTGACCGTGTCTCCTCAGACTGTGAGACAAAACAAGGCCTTCCTCCCTCAAGTCGCTTCTCCTCAGGGACTTAGTCACAGTAACGAGAAAAGTAACTGCTAAATTCCCTTGCCTCCTCAAGCTCGGGCCCTTAGATATCAAGCTCCCCCGTGCACTCCTCCCCTCCCTCCCTCCTTTCTTCCCCTGCCTTTTGTTTAAAACACGCAAGTTCTTCCTTTAAGCCAAATAAATAGTCTATTTGCTGGTTTTCCCTCACAGAATTCAGTCATTCAAGAATTTACTTTGGACCCAGTCGCAATAGCTCAGTTGGGAGAGCGTCAGACGGAAGAACCTGCTTTGGAAAAGGTTCCGTAATGGCTGTGGCTTACACAGAGGGCCTGACAACTGATGGAGAGGAGGAAGAGTTAGGGAGTTACAGATCATTGCGGGTAATTACAGAAGATGGTTAAAAAAAAAAAAAACTACAAAAATCTAGGGAGAGTCAAGGAAAAAAAAACACTCCAAATTTAATAGTATATTGAAAGGCTTTGAGGAAAGGTTACATTCGGCTCTGAAAGATGGAGAAGGGGGAAGGAAGGTTGGGAAGGAGGAAGAAAGGTAGGGGTCTCAGGAGGAAAAGGCTGACAAATGTCTCTCTTACAAAACAGGCCCAGGAACGCTAGACTCAGTGACTGGATCGTCACTGGTACTTTTTTTCTTTTTCCTTTTTTCTCACCATGTCACTCCGCCTGACCTAGCACTTGCTATGTAGAGCAGGCTGGCCTTGAACTCACAGAGATCCCCCGAGTCCCAGGGCTGGGAGTGACACCTGTCTCGCTGTTATTTCTGTGTAGGCCCCCATTGAATGTTGGGAAATTCACATTCAGGGGCCGGAGATGTGGCTCAGTGCTGTGGTGTCTGAGAGGCTCTGGGTTCAGTCCCCAGTACCAGGAAAACCACAGAGCACAGAATGAAAGAATTAACTAATGTGCTCTCAGGCCTCTCTCTCCACACGGACCCCTGGAAGGAGAAGGGCTCTCCCTGCAGTCTGTGGTGTGATCCTTTTGATGCCTTTCAGGACCCGCAGCAGGGTCTGTGTTAACAAATCCTTAGGGGCGGAGAAGCCCGACTCAGCTGCACTTCAGCATGAGAAACAGCATTAGCACACAATGACCACTCAGGAATGGAAGACAGTCTTAGCCTTACAAAGACAAGATGGACAGTTGGGAGGGAATACATAAAGAACCTAATGGACGGGAACAGAAGACGGAGCTCCATAGCTGCAACTTTGCCTAACTCTTTTGTGCTTGGTGCTTAAACGCTAACATTGTCTCACAGCCCAGGACTTTAGAAATCTTGAGTCTAAACCTGGAGCGAGTACACAGGATAAGCTGAAATCAAATCCTCGTGTGAGTGAGTCCAGCACAAAGGCGTTTCAGCAGGTAGGTTTACCTAACGCTCTGTCTTCTTTCATGCCGCTGTAGAAACAAGAGAAAAGGTTCGGTGGGGCTGGTGTGACAATTCTCTTCTGGTGAAACTCAAAGCAAGAGAAATGGCAGAGATAATGACCAACTTCCTCAGGGAATGTTTGCCCTGAAAAGTCTCTCTAGTGTTTACTCCCAAACAATTAACATTAAACACCAGCTTTAATCCAGCACTGTGTTGGGTACCAAGAGAATGAAGATGAACAGTGTTGACTCTAGTCATTGGAAGAACCACAGGTGTCCTGGCCTTTCTCACTGAATTGTATGGCCCTGAGGGCACCACTTCATCCACTCAACTCTGGATGTGGTGTGAGACAGCCAGAGGCAACACATTAACATATAAGCCTCCCCCATGTTCCAATAAAACTTTATTGCTACACACTGAGTTTGAACTATCATGTGACTTTCAGCCATCATGGAGTATTCCCTCTTTTTCAGCCATTTAAAATTGGACTTGGAGTGCCAGCTCAGTAGTAGAGAACTTGCCTAGCACATGCCAGGCTTGGTTTGGATGTCCAAGGCTGTCATAATGAGGGGAGGGGAGGTCGGGGGAAGGTGTATAAACCATTCTTAAAGCCAAGCCTGTTGATACACACCTGTAACCACTTGGGAGGTTGAAACAGGAGGATCATGAATGGGAAGCCAGCCTGCAGCACACACACACACACACACACACACACACACACACACACACACACACACACTGTTCTTAGCTTATAGGTCATATAAAACAGGATAATTGAGGCCACAGGTCCCCAGCTTCTATGCTCCGTACCCCGGGGCAAGGAACTAGGCTGCAGGCAATATTTTTGTTACCACCCAGCCCACACTCCCTTACAGTATACGAAATAAGCTTTTCTTCCCATTGAAGACTTGAGTCGGTTTTAAAACTGTTCAGCTTCTAAAAGAGACAGAGATATAAAACTACAGACTGTCTAAAGGGGAGGAGGAAAAGAGAACACAGAGGTCAGGGCGGCAGCAAGAGGCTCCCCATCTCTGCCTCACCTAAGAGAAATCAAGGGGCAAGAGAGGAATCAGCTTGGAGCTAAGAATCAGCCCAGCAGATGGGCTGTGGATTAACCTAGAGAGACGGAAGCCAGGGCAGGGTCACAGAATTTAGTATGTTAGTTTCTTCTGTGTAGCTGGACCAAGGGCCTGTGAGAAACAACTTACAGGAAGGAGGATTTCTTTTAGCTCACGGTTCTGAGGGTTCTGTTTTGAGTCAGTTGGCTTCCTGAGATTAAGCCAAACAGGACAAGAATATGAAACAGAAAAGGCTGACCATCGTGGACAGGAAACAGAGCTGGTGACCTGTTACTAGGTAAAGTGTTCAAGGCATGCCCCCCAAGAACCTATTCCCTCCAATGAAACCTTATCTACCTCCTAAAGCTCCCAGAACCTCCCCCCAAATAGGGCTGTAAGCTTGGGGGCAAGCATGCAACACATGAACATGTGGAAAACATTCCAATTCCTAGCTGGTTTTCTGTTGGTGTTATAAACACCACCATCAATAGCCACTGGGTGGGGAGGATTTGTCTGGCTTATATTTCTGCATGTGTGTTCATGGACAGGAACTCAAGCAGGGCAGTAATCTGAAGGCAGGAAACGAAGCAGAGACCATGGAGGAGTGCAGCTCATGGCTTGCTCAGCCTGCTTTCTTATACAACCCAGGACCCAGGGGTGGCACCACCCACAGTGGTAGAGGCCCTCCCACACCAATCACTAATTTAGAAACACCCCCACGGACATGCCCACAGGTCTATCTGTGGGAGGCAATCCCTCATCTGGGGTTCCCTCCCCTCCACCCCCACCCCTTAGCTGTAGTCTGTGTTGAACTGAGGAAAACTAACCTGCACAGACCCTTACCAAAGCCAAAGCTACTACGTACAAAAAATTATTTTGTTCAGCCAGAAAAGACTACTCTGATGTTAGAAACCTGCAGGGCCATGTGGATGTGGGAGAGATGGTTTTCATCCTGTTCATCTGCGCAGTGACCCTGGGGAAATCAGTTCAGTGGGGACCAATCCTGAAAGCTTCAAACTCTCACTCTTAGAATTTCCCTTATTTAAAAAAAAAAAAGATTTGGCCGTGGACAGAGCTAGGCCCCAAGGGTTCTAATCAGAGGCCCATTCCTGTGTTTAACCAGGATACGCAAGACCAGGATATGCAAGACCGGAATTTCAAGGAAGGAAGGAAGGAAGGAAGGAAGGAAGGAAGGAAGGAAGGAAGAGAGAAAGAAAGAGAGAAAGAAAGAGAGAAAGAAAGAAAAGAAAAAGAAAGGATAAGGAGCATATTCCCAAGTGGAATTTGTTATTATAATATTTGCTATCATTAGCAACAATAAAATGCATTTGTAACCAGACAAGTTAGAAATGATCTGGCCAGTGACCAGAACGAACTGCCTGACGTCTAGAGGCTGGCATTCAGCAAACACTACACAGCAAGAACTCCAAGGTGCCCAAGACCCATCGCCGCTGAAGGTCAGGTCCCAGGGAAGCTAGAGTAAGATGAAGTATAAACACTAGTAGGTTTCTTAGTCTGTTTTCTGTTGCTATCACAGAACAGCTAGGCCAGAGGTAGTCCTGATTCTCCTGTTGTGTTAGAACACCTCAGCAAACAGCAGCTTCGGGGGAGAAAGAGTTTATCTGGCTTGCACTTCCCCGTCACAGCCCATCAGAGAGAGAGAAGTCAGAGCGGGAACTCAACCGGGAACTTGAAGCAGAATCCATGGAGGGTATCACTTGCTGGCTCCATCACTGGCTCATGCTTCGCTAGCTTTTCTGTATAGTCCAGGACCACCTGCCCAGGGAGCCGGGCCAGACACAGCATGCTGCTGGGTCCTTCTACATCCATTAACTACTGAGACAGTCCCCACAGACATACCCACCGGCCAATCTGATCTGGGAAACCCCTCAAGTGAGACTTCTTCTCAGGGCCACTCGGCATATCAAGTTGACAGTAAAACTAACTATGAGACCAGATAGCGTGTGAGGAACATCAGTTTGTACGGCTGTGGTTCTGGAGTCTGGGGAGCAGCATGAGAGCGCAGTCCCAGCATCCATCTGGTTTCTGGCGAGTGATAAATAGTTTCAAAATCGTCCGTAGTGCAGTAAGCCAGATCAGGCCATATTAATGAGACCGAGTTTAATCCAAGCAAAGCAACTCCTGGATGACTCTGGGGGAAAGGAAGCAGGAGAGAAATCATGTGACAGGTCTATGAACCGGACCTTAAACACTCTGTAGGCATGGTCTTGAGGAGCTCTGGGGGAGGAGCTGCCTCTTGGTGGGTTTTCTGAGGGCAGGGTTTGGAATGGGGCTCGAGCTAGAGATTCCCAACAGTAAGGACCTTCTTACTTTTGACCTGACAAAAGGTATTAACTTGTGAGACACAGCAAACTGGCTAGCTTAGGTCTACTGCTCCTCATCTCAGAAGACCATCGGTGACATCACGGGAGCCTGCTTCCCTGGCCTCATCTAATCTCAACTACTTCAAAGGCCTCACATGTGAATTTAGAGATTCAGTTTCCAAGAGAACCACTGAAAACAGGTTCAAACCATAGTCTAGGGGTCAGGACAGTATCCAAAACACATTGATTCCATCCTGTCGGCTCCTTCCAGCACCAATTCAAAGTCCACGCCCAGGGGCTGGAGAGATGGCTCAGTGGTTAGGAGCACTGACTACTCTTCCAGAGGACCTGAGTTCAGTTCCCAGCACCCACAAGGCAGCTCAAAACTGTCTGTAACACCAGTTCCAGGGGACCCAAAACCCATGGCAAAACATGAATGCACATAAAATAAATTTTTTAAAAAAAGTCCACGTCCAGAGTGTCATCTGAATCAGACACAGTGAGACTCCGGACAAGATTCATCCCTAGGGCAAACTCACTTGTGCCTTGAACCTGAGAGATCAGAGAAGTTATCTGCTCCCAAATTGTAGTGGTGGGGCAACACAGGACAGGCATTCCTATTAGAAAGGAAAGTAGCCTCAAAGAAAAGGGAAACCAGTCCAAAGTAAGTTCAAAATCCAACATTATTTTGGATTTTGGAGAACATTAACAGAAAAGCCCCAGAACACCCTTCCCACGTGCGGCCTCCTGGACACATGGGAGACTGGGACTCTCAAATCTTCAAGCACATCCTAGATAGTCCTCGTGGGGTTGAGTTACATGCCTACAGTTCTCCCAGAGTGGCACTGAACACTGCTAGCCCTATAGTTTGGGTTTGTTTTGTTTTGTTTTTAAAGATTTATTTATTTATCATGTATACAGTGTTCTGCCAGAAGGCCAGAAGAGGGCGCCAGATCTCATTACCGATGGTTGTGAGCCACCACATGGGTGCTGGGAACTGAACTCAGGACCTCTGGAAGAGCGGCCTTCTCTCCAGCCCCCCTATTTTGGGTTCTTCATAGCACAACAGTGCCATGCAATGAATTGTGTCTCCCCAAAATTCCTCCATGGAAACCCTGATTCCCAGAATGTAAGCATGTGGCTGTCCATTAGGAGACACATGACATGTAAATCAACAGCAAAGCACATACATGACAGTGACCCCAGAAGGGCAGTGGCTCTGTCGAACACAGCAGAGGGCCGCCTGGAAAATGTCCACGACTTCATAAGTCATTTCTACAAGAAGCAGAAGTCAAACAGGAAAGTGTAAGCAACGACTCCCTGTGTTTAGATGGAAGAAAACATATGAAAACCAAAGGAAACAGGATCTATCTTTGGAGCTTGAAAAGAGGGGAAGGGTCTGACAACAACCAGACAATTGAAAAAGAAGAAGAAGAGGAGGAGGAGGAGGAGGAGGAGGAGGAGGAGGAAAAAGAAGAAGAAGGTGGATGGAGTCTACCGAGCTTGGGGGGATGGGGGCTGTTCCCACTACTGTAGCCCTAATTTGATTCTCAACCTTCCTGATGCTGTGACCCTTTAACACAGTTCCTCATGTTGTGGTGACCCCCCAGCCATAAAACTATTTTCATTGCTGCTCCATAACTGTAGTTTTGCTAGTTATGAATCATAAAGTAAATATCTGGTTTTTTCTGATGGTCCTAGGCGGCCCCTGTGAAAGGGTCATTCAAGCCTTCCAAAGGGGTTGTGACCCACAGGTTGAGAACCACTGCTCTACTGCTTCTTTGTTTGAAAAGGGGTCTTGCTGCCTTGAACTTGCAATCCTCCTGCCTCAGCCTTCCAAGGCTGGAACTACAGGCATGGATCACCATGTCTAGCTTCTCTAGGTGTTTCTGAATCAGAGAAGATAAAAGGCAGAGAGGTAAGGCAAGAGAAAAATGTGGTATTTATTGATTATGGACTAAAAATATCACCTCCAGGGGCTGAAGAGAAGGCTCAGTGGTTAAAGCATTGGCTACTCTTCCAGAGGATCTGGGTTCAATTCCCAACGCCCACATGGCAGCTCACAACTATCTGTAACTCCAATCCCATGGATCCAACACCCTCTTCTGGCCTCATGGGTACCACATGCCAACAGTACACACATAGATGCAGGCAAAACATCCATACACATAAAATAAAATGAAAGACAATACTACCTCCATTAATGTAGCACTTTGGATTTTAAAATTTCGTTCACATATCCTTTTATTTAATCTTACCTGCCCCTGGAAAGGAGTAGGAGGTGTCGCTTTTACTAGTGAAGTATTTAAATTTGGAGGCAGAGAAAAGCACTAACTCAGCAGATAGAGGGCAGAAACAAGACTTTATCCTACTTTGACCCAACCAGGAACTGGACGGAGTGTGCAGCTCTGTACAGAGTGAAATGTTGTATGGCCTGGGCAGGGTCTCAGCTTCCCCATCTGAAAAGTGGAAATTACAGTATCCGTCTCATCCTCGAGAACACAAGACACCAAGTGGGGTTAGGTCACGGCAGGTACTCTGGAAACGGACGTCAGTATCTCTCCTTCATCCCCAAACACCCCCCACCCCCCAGCCATCTCCCTCCCGTACATGCAGTCCTGCTGAATTTGGGCAGCTCAGTCCTTCAGCCCCATCTAATGGCAACCACAGCATCTAAAGACAACGACTGACATGCCTGACTCCACACGGAGCATTAGGTCTGTGTTAGCTCACCACCCCGGAGGATCTGATAGGCTGGATCAGTCAGGGATTACACTTGGCTAATTTCTGGACTGACTTAACGCCCAGCACACCGCAGACCCTCAATAAAAGCTGACTGACTGAAGAAGGAGGTGTGAGCTGGTTGTCCTGTGATTTTTCTACTCACGGATTGTATCTTCTGCTCCCTGCACTCATGCATGGTGTTGAACCAGCTAATAAGGGGTGATGGGGAAGAGATATGATTGTTCTGCCCGAGCTTTTAATAGTCCCTTTGAAATACACTCTACAATTAAATGAAAAAGTCATCAGGAATGCCTTACCAAGCACAAGGAGAAAAAAAGCCAACTATCCAGAAGACCACAAGCCCACAGATCTAGCCTATCTGCAGAATGTTTTTAATATACCACGGGCAAAATCAGATTCATCTATAATCTAACTGATTGTAGAAAACAAAGAAAAGATTTCAGAACTTAATATCGAAAAGCATGTGAATAGAAGATGCTAAAAAAAAATCAGGTTATATAATCATCTAGTGAAAGACTTTGAAATAGAATACTCACCAAAAGATAAACAAACAAAAAATATTTAAACAGCCTCGTGAAAATACTGTGCCCAGTTCCTTAAGAGGCACTTGGGGAAGGCCATTTAAGTCCACCATCCCACCCTCAGCCTCTGCTAACTGAAACTGCAACAGGTCTCACTAATAGTTTGAAAGGACTGTCTCAAGTTAACTCAGGACTCTTAAAAAAGTATAATATACTCACACATACACTATTGAACTTTTCTTTTTTTTGTTCAGCATCTTGCAAGAAATCCCAAATTTCAGCCTTAGTGGCAAGTCAACAGTGGCTTTCTGGAGCCGGCTGGAGTGAGCGAGCAATCTCCCACTGCAGAGTCCCTATGACCTTGAAAGGCTGAAGTCCCCCTGCTGTGAGAAGTCTTTGTCCATAGCAAAGAAACCAGAGCCTCCTGTCTCTGAAGCTGTGGTCACAGAGGAGAATGTGAATGTGCAAGCCTGGTAAGTTCCCCAGTTGACTACCGTTAGATTACACTGTTTCTCAACAACTGTCCACATTCCATCAAACCTAAATAAACACACAGAAGTTTAACTGCTTCCTGGGTCCGACTTCCTTTATAAAGGTATCCATGCCATAAACCTTATATTAAGTCTGGAGGCTGGAGCCATGGCTCAGCTGCTAAAAGCACCAGCTGCTTTTCCAGAGGACCCGGGTTTAATTCCCGGCACCCACATGGTGGCTCACAACTGTCTGTGACTCTAGTCCCAGGGGACCCGATGCCCTCTGCTAGCCTCTGTGGGCACTAACCATGCATGCATGTGGTACATTGATGTACACGTAAGCAAAACACTCACACACATAAAAATAAAGTACACTTAAAAGAATAATAAATAAGGTGGGCAGTTGGTAGAAGAAGCCTCTGTATATCCTTCGCCATGTGTGTGTGTGTGTGTGTGTGTGTGTGTGTGTGTGTGCACCACACATTACACACCACAATATACACACCAAAAATAAATAAATAAATAAATAACTTATTTTAAATTATAGACTTTCTTCATTTGTCTTTGAATGTCTTAGCCATGAACCTAGGATGTCTAGAGGAAAACTATTTTTCCTTCTCTACATATAAAAGCTAAAATTTTGAGATTAAAAAAAAAAAAAAAAAAGAAGGGAAGACTACAGCTGGAATTTAAAACAAATAGATTTTTTTTAAAAGCTCAAATTTTTCATATTACACTTTATTACTAGTTTATTACAAACCATAGTTATACATAGTTAAACATAGTTTAAATGTAATAGAATTAACCAATAAAAACTGTGTATAACTACTATGTAAACCAGAGTATCATATTTTGTATCTGTACTGCTATAACAAAACACCGCAGGCTGGTAACTCACAAACAAAGAGAAAGTTGTTCCTCAAGTCTGGGTACTAGAAGTCCTAGATCAAGACGCTGGCACTCTTGTGTCTGGTGAGGTCCTTGCCACATCTTCACAAGGTACTGGGGGGACTATGGGCTCTTGAGGAGGTAGAGCCTTGATGGTGGAAATGTGCCACTGAAGAGGGTAAGCTTTGAGATGTTATAGCCCAGGCCTCACTTCCTGTTCTCTGTTTCTCTCTGCGTCTAGACTGCTGATGCAGAGGGACAGGCACCCACATGTTCCCACAGCTGTGTCTTCCCCGCCGTGATGGGCTGTATTCCTCTGGAGCAATGAGACAAAATAAACCATTTCTCCCCTACGTTACTCTTGTCAGGGTGCTTTTCCCAGCAGCAGAGAGGAAACTCATCACCGGACTACTACATCATACATGTTTGCTCCTGGCTTTTACCAGTTACAGCTTGAACTCTTTGAAAGTATGACTCAGTTTTTATAGCAATTCTTCTGTCCATCCTGTAAACACATGGCACCTAATACGCAACTAGTACTACGATATGGTTTCCAAGTTTGAGTTTTTAAAATGTAATGATGATCTCTGCCTTAAAGAACACTGTAGTCTAGTTGTACAGACATGAAAAAAATAAAAACAAAAACCATCATTTCTGAGCCTTGGCAGAATAACCAGTCATAGTAAATATTCAGAAACTCTTTGCTCAGAACAGCCTTGGAAATTCCGTATCACTTCTCAGCTCTCTGCCTTTTCTGCTCTGGTACTGAGCTGGATCCCAGAGACACCACTGCTCGGCTGGACCATATAATACAAGTTTAGCCTTAGAAGGCGCTGAAGGGTGATTAAGGCTTTGGCAAAGGCGGGGTCTTTTTTTCCTGACTTTGGGATGCTTTGATCCGCTAAGATGTCCTGCTGGTAGCCCTTGGAAGCCCAGTAGTGTTTGCTTTCTAGGCGGCCTCTTGGCTACTCTATCTCAGACTGCTCTCTGGTCCATCCACATACCTATGAGGAGGCCCACTCTTACAAACCACTTCAGGTGGCAGTCACTTCATTTCCAATGGGGCCTGATTCTCAGGCTCAGAGGGTGGGGGGAGGAGTGAGTTAGGGGCCAGGGGTGGAGGGAGGGCTTCTTATAAGCTCTTTTTTTTTTTTTTTTTTGATTCTTTGGGAATTTCACATCATGCACCCCATCTTCTCATTCCCTAATCCTTCCATGTCTGTCCCCACTCCCTTGTAACCTCCCCCCAAAAAAATTAATATATTTTTTAAAAAGTCTAATTTGTGTTAGCCACACACTCACTGGAGCATGGTCAAACCCTCAGTGGCCTGCCCCTTAAGTAGAACTGAGTCCTTCCCCTCCCACACGCCCCGCCAGCAGCCATCAATTGTGGGGAGCCAACCTCAGCATGGGAATCCTCTTAAGACATTGTGTCCTGCGCTCTCCTTCAGCCCCAGAAAAGGGGGAGGGGCCTCAACTAGTGGTATCCCCCCCCCCCAGATCTCCTTCACTCCTGTACTAGCTAATCAGAACTAACTTTCTACTTAAAAATCCTTCACAATTCTGAGGGGTTGCCCCTGGCAAGCAGCCCACCCACGCCTCCGTGAACAGACTCAACACATCATATTGCTAAAAAAAAAAAAAAAAAAAAAAAAAAAAAAAAAAAAAATTAAAAGAGGACAGGAATTTGTGGGGAACAGGAAGAATCGGAAGGAGGGACTGAGGAGTGAATATGTATGATTAAGATATACATGGAGAGGTAGATAAAGATAGATATACACACATGTGTATACATATGCACAAAGTGTATCTATGTATGCATAATATGTGTGTGTATGTACAAAACTTTGAAAAACTTTGAAACAATTATTCTTTTTTTTTTTTTTTTTTTTTGAGACAAGATTTCTCTGTGTTGCTTTGGAGCCTGTCCTGGAACTCACTCTGTAGACCAGGCTGGCCTCAAACTCAGAGATCCGCCTGACTCTGCCTCCCCAGTGCTGGGACTAAAGGCGTACGCCACCACTGTCTGGCACAATTACTCTTTAAAAAAAGAATTCTGCCCAATAAATTTCCCAAGTTCCCTAGACCTCTTGAGACAACTGTGCAAAGGACATGACTGACTACCCCAGCTCCTCGGAGAACTTGGCTACTGCAAGCCTCCCTGAACTCTGTAACCCCGGAGCAGTTCCCACCGCTGCCGCCGACAGAAAGGCAGCATGTCCCCCTGGGGCTCCAGCAGAGGGGCGGCTGTGGTTTGCGCTCTAAGACAAGGCCATGGCTGGCACAAGACCCAAGCCTGCTGACTCTGACTGGTGCTGAGGGGCACGGCTATGACTGGCCCAAACTCCCCTTCTCCGGCTGGATGAGCAGGCTGCTGAGGCTCAGTCGGAGAGTGGACTGAGAGACACTCTCCTGCCGCCTCCCTGGTGTTGCAGTAATAAGTCTCATGAAAAGGCATCTCTGATGGTCTTTTCTCCGCTGAGCTGTTAACACAAAAGAGACGGCGAAACAGAAAGTGGCAGGGGCAGCCAGATGAGCAGTGAAGTCAAACAGTCAAGCTGTGAGAGCGGTGAGGCAGGGGACTGCCTGGCAGGTCTGGTGCCAGCAGCTCGAGAGCTTGAGAGGAGCCGGGGCTGCAAGGGAAGAGAAGCAGTGAACAACGGGATGAGGAGAGCCAGGACCACGGAAGGATAAAGGGGTGTGAGGAGACAGGGAGGAGTTCCAGAAAGCCACCAAGTTTTCAGAGCCAGGGTCTCAGACCTCAGGCTGAGGGCTCTGGCAACGGCCGGTTCTTAGGGCCAGTCCTCAAGCCTGTGTGAGGATGGGAACACTACAGGGTGCTGGTGATGGCGCTGCTGCTGCCGCCGCCGCTGCTTCTGATGGTGGTGGGGATGGCGGGGATGCTGATGCTGATGATGCGGATGCGGATGCTGATGCTGGCGCCACTGCTGCCCCCTGCCCACTCTGGCTGCTCCCTGATGCCCCACACTCAGCAAAAGCAAGAGCTTCCCCTTGCCTCCTCATGATTTCTATCTGGTTACAGCATAAAGAATCCTCAGCCAAATCAACTATAAAAGAACTGAAGGGGTTATCTATCTCTGCCTGTGGCACCAACATGTGACTGAGTCAGAATAGAAACAGATGAAAAAGGAAAAGACGAGCTTTAAAAGTAAGCTAACAGGGCCAGCCTAGATGTCTTAGTGGGTAAAAGCAGTTGCCATGGAAGCCAGATGATGAGTTCAGTCCCCCAAATCAAGTCTCCAGAAAGCTGTCCTCTGACCTCCACAAGCTGTTGTGATGTGCACAAGTGTATACATGGGCACATACACACATTCATAAAATAAAAATTTAAAAAAAAAACCTGAACAAAAAAACGTCCTGTCTTATCACATTCAAAATCTTTCTTCCATTTCATCACATTTCTTAGAAATCTTTCATCTTATTTTTTAAAAACCTCTTATTTGGGGGCTGAAGAGATGGCTCAACAGTTAAGAACACTACCGCTCTTACAGAGGTCCCAGGTGGGGTTCTCAGCACCCCAGTCGGGTGGCTCACAATCACCTCTAACTCCAACTCCCAGGGAATCTGATGCCCTCTTCTGGCCTCTGAGAGAACTGCACTCATGTGCACAAACTCCCTACACACACACATACATATACACATAATCGAAAAAAATAAAATTGTTTTTTAAAAAAACTCTTATCTGGAAAACTGTTAAAATAAAACAAACAAGCAAAAACTCTGATATATCAATGATGAAAATGCTACATGGGAGACCTGAGTCAGAAAATAAGTCATCTTAGCCCAGTTCAGGAAATCGAAGGTGACCCAATTAGAGGCAGGAAGTGACATCAGCAATAAAGATAAGATTGCCTGGTGACTAAAAAAAGAATGGTGTGCTCAGAATTCAGCAGTTCGATGCCACATCATGTGAGCTTGAACAATTTATCTAGATTCAACCTCTGTTAATGGCACCTAACTCAAGGCCTCTAGGAGCATAAAGTGATTGATTTTACATACCCAACTGATGGAGTGCCTGTGGCTGTGGTCCAACTGATAGAGTGCCTGTGGCTGCGGTCCAGTAGACCAGTACCAAAACTGAATTCCCTTTCTAATGTGAAGTATTTTCAATCCCCCGCCAATGTATTCTGATTTTTTAAAAGCCTTCGGGAGGCTTTCTCTTACTCCGAACATGACTCTCCAGTGTTTTCTCCACCACATTAGTCCTTTAACTTGGTCCTTGCTATAAAAATGTAACATCTTCCTCCCTTAAAGGGCTCTCTGTCATTTCTTGCCAGGCCCCTGCATACGAGACTGCTAAATCCAGGAGGAGCTGGGGAGAACAAGCCTGCTTTGTGTCCATCAGCTTTCCCTCTGGATGACCCTCCCTACTCTACATGACTCCAGTGCCTAACAGAAGCACTATGACCCAGGCCTGGCCCATAGGCTGCGTCCCAAAGCAGGCACACTGGGTCTATAAAAAGGAGGCCTCTAGGGCGGGTGGTGGTGGCGGCGGCGGCGGCGGCGGCGGCGGCGGCGCACGCCTTTAATCCCAGCACTCGGGAAGCAGAAGCAGGCGGATCTCTGTGAGTTTGAGGCCAGCCTGGTCTACAATAGTGAGATCCAAGACAGGCACCAAAACTACATAGAGAAACCCTGTCTCGAAACCTGCCCCTCGCAAAAATAATAATAATAATAATAATAATAATAATAATAATAATAATAATAAGGCCTCTAAGATCCTCTCTAGCTCTAAACCTCTACCGTAGAGGCAGCAGGACAAGTCCCAGCAGACAAGCTGCTGGCAACAACCTCATCGATCTTAAGGACTTAGACTCAGGCTTCAAATCCACAGGCTTCTTGTTTGCTACTATGATACCACAAAATACACAATATCTAGTCATTGTCTGGCGTACAACTTCCGGATTTGGATGATCTTCAAAGCGATTGCCTTTTTTCATGCTGCTAAGCTGACAGATGGCCGACTGCCCCTTGATGGTTTCAGGATGGGGACAGTCATTCAAACTCCAAGACAGAAGCGGGGAGTTGAGACTTACAGGCCCAATCTGCTCCTCCTGCCTCTAACTCCCAAGTGCTGGGACAATGAGTGTTCAAATCCCGTTCCCTCCGGAGAGCAGAGAGCACCCCAAGTTTAATTGTCCAGTGATCTAATCAGCCACGTCAGTGTAATAATTTAGCCCATTAAAACTTCCCGGGAGCGGGGCTTAGAGAGCTTCCAGACAGCTAAAGGTTAAAGTCGGAGGTGCCAGATGTGGTGCAGATGGAAAAGACTCAGGAGCTCCACGTCTCTCCTCCCATCCCATGCCCTGTGCATCTCTTCATCTGTATCCTTCATCACACGCTTTATAACAAACCGGTAAACGAGCTTCTCTCCGTTCTGTGAGGAGCTGAGGAAAATTAACTGAACAAGAGGGAACAGTCACGGGGATTCCACCTTTCAGCTGAAGGGCTGACTGAACTTGTGGCTGGCCTTGGAAGTGAGAGACAGTCTCGGAGACTGAGACCTTGACTGTGGGATCCCATGCTAGCTAGCTTCAGGTTGAGGGCTGAATCAGCGGACACCCAGGTGCTGTCCCCCGCCACACACAGCACTGCTTGTTTACTGGGTTGGAAAACACCCCACACGTTTACTTCGTCCCAACAGCAGTCTGTGCGGATGACTGAATGAAAGAATGCCTGCCGAGGGCCTGGGTTTGTTTATTCCTGAGTCCTCTCCACCACTTCAGATAGCCCAGCAGTGTTATTTTGGTAACCATGCTGCCACGTCTCTGCCCTGGTGCGGAGTATAAACAGAACCTGGACATTTCCAGGAACTGTCAGCCTGGCACTTCCTACAAAGAGGTAAATCTTTCATGTCATTAGCAAAATAAAACCTAGGACTAAAACCTGCTCCCCAAAACATCTAGAAGTCACACTTCCTTTTTAATTCAGGTTTACTATTTGGAAAATCACATTTTAAAAAAAGGTGCGGGGGGGGGGGGGGGCGCTCCAAAGACTTATATACATCTTTGCCTCTTACTGGCCGAGCCGAGGAACAAGTATAAACACAGCTGCCTATTAATTTTAGGTAAGGCAAACATTCCTGCAGCTGGCTGTAACGGCAGCCTGCAAGTCTGGACCACACTTTAGAAAGACTTAGAAATGCTACCTTGCTAGGCAGCTGCTGAAGCCTAGAGCTGCACCAGCGGAATCGCATGGTCCTGGTCCCAGCGGCCGCAGCTAGCATGATTTAAGAGCTGCAAAGTGGGACTTGATCCCGGTATCAGCAGAGCCGCCACACTGTCCCCTTAACCACAGCCGAGCTTTAGTCTGTTTGGACTCTCAAGACAGTAGAGAAACGGTGAGATTCTGTTCCTTGGCCCCCACATGGCCTTGCTTCAGACCCCAACCCCCTCCGCGAAGGACTGAATGAGATTAGGAAGGGGAGATATGGGGAGTGAGTGAATCCCATGACAACAGGAAGGAATAAGATTTTCTGAAAAGCCTGAGGCTTGTGTCTGGTGAGAGCAAGAATGAGCAAGACAGAGAACGCTGGAATACTTGGGCCATCCAGATTAGGGGAAGGGAAAAGCGTGCTTTGATAAGGTGTTTTATAGAGCATAACTCAGCAGGCTTGGAAGTCGAAGCACCTAGGCTTTATAGTTTGGCTCCACACTGTGTGACCTTAAGCAAGTTATTAAACATCCCTGTAGTTACACTATCTCATCTACATTATAAAGGTCTCCATATAGCTCAGGCCTAGAACTCGCTATGCAGCTGGAGATAACCTTTAACTTCTGACCCTTCTGCCTCCTCCGCCATTCCAGTACTGGAATTCACAGGCACTCTCCACTTCCCTCAGTTTATGTAACGCTAGGGATCAAACTCACACGACTTCCTGCACAGGCACTCGGCTAACTGAGCTACAGTCCCAGCTCCCTGAATCACGTTGTTTTTACATTTTTATTTTATTTCTAACTTTGTGTGTGTGTGTGTGTGTGTGTACCCATGAAGGCCAGAAGAGGGTGTCGGGTCCCCTGACGCTGGAGTTACTAGTGGTTGTGAGCCACCAGACATGGGTGCTGGGAACAAACTCAGGCCTTCTAGAAGAGCAGCAAATACTCTTAAAGCCCTGAGCCATCTCTCCAGCCCCCAAACTCTTTTTTAATGACAAAGAAGATCAGAGGCACACAGCCTGCTACCCAAGACATGGACAGGGCGAGCCAGGTCCGCTCTCCTTGTGACTACTGCTTCCTCTTGTCCACCTTCAAGCCACCCTCGGCTCACTGTGTATCTGAGAGCAGCAGCTAACTCATTCCTGGCTAGCAGGTTCTATCTCCAACTAGTGAGAGCTTGATCTATGGAGCACAAAGAATAGGGGGCAGGGTATTGTAAGAACCAAACAAAGTGAATAAACAATCAAAATTATGCCCCAAATTCAACTTCTACAGCTAATGCAAAATCCCTCCAATTTTGTTCTTCTGTGCCTCTAGCCTATATATCCCCAACATTTTAATGTTGGCCGTAGAGTCACACCTGCCTGGGGTCTGATATTCTGGAAAATCCTTCAGCAAGTGTTCAAGAGAGTCAAGGAATGAAAGCATCTGGGAACTAATGTCCTTCTGTGTATCCGTCCCTACCACTTGGTCATGTCTCCCCACTGAAAACAAGAACAGTTCACCATGCAGTTCATAGTTCTGGGGTGCCCACATTTGTGGAGCAATGGTAAGAAAGGAGCCACCTACCTAACCAGCTGGCTGGATCTCAAGGGTCTCTCTGCTTTAAAATAACCTGGTAAGCCATCTGTGCCGGGCCTGTCTGTATGCACGTCAATGGGCACCTGTCTAATGTCACCGCCTGGATTCTACTTTTGGAAACTCTGTAACGGGTTGGCCTGGGGCAGGAGCAGGGCCTGGACATCAGAACTCTCTTAAAAGTCCCTCAGGTAATTCCAACACACAGCGGCCAGGTGACTGAGGCAGCCAAATGGTCCATGTAGCCATGGGAGGGAGGAAAAAATACAGTCAGACTTTCTCAGCAGAAAAGAGCATTAAATGCATTTTAGAGTGAAATGGAGTCATCCCTGCTGGGGCAGGACCTGTCACATGGTCTGCCGTTCCTAGAAAGAGTGGCAATTAGCTGCCAGCAGATGCATTATTTCATCAGTCCCATAAATGCTCATAAAAGTCTCCTGCTTTTACTTGTCAGCCCTGCAGAAGCTAGGGAAAGCCTCTGATAAGACACAGCCCCGAACTGTAGGACTCCCGTGTAGATGATCCAAACCAGCATTAATAAAAATAAAATATTTTGAGACACTCTCAACCCACTACACTTACAGATCTTGAAGGTTTTTACTCTTAACATAAAAAAAAAATACATTAATACAAATGTTTAAAAGCCTCTTTCGGTTATTAACACCACAGCATAAGACAGTTCCATTTCAAACCCAGTGGGGAGCCAGAATTGTGAGGCAGGAAAAGTCTTAAATCAAGAGCTGGTAGGCTAGGATTCCAGTCTCGGCAATAAATTACATCAACTAGCTGTGTGATGATGAGCGAGCTGACTTAATCTCCCAGGCCTCCGTTTTCACAGAGAAAAGAAAATGATGGGCGGGTCATGTTGGGCGGGTCCCTCCCAGCTTCCAAATACCAGGGTCTGGTTGCATCTTGCTGAGCATCACAATAGGAAACACAGTATTTAGATAAAAAGTTACTAACTTCATAATGGTAACCAAGAAATTTAACCAGTTCCGGCCACCTCCCCATGACATACACTAGCCAGTCACCATCAAATGCCCAGAGAGAACGGGCTGGGAAAACAACGTATACTTCAACACGGCATGTTCAGCGGGGAGGCGTCATTGGAGGAGCCTATGAGAAGTACCCCAGGGTAGAAATCTAACGAGCCTATGACAACGTCTAAGCCAAAAGCTATCTGTGTGTAGTGTCTGCCGCCTGAGCTACACAGACCCTTCCTCTTCTAAACCACACAACACTGGCAGTGCATCTTCCCATGTTGCTGCCACCCTTTGCAAGCAGGAGAACACTGTGTGTGTGTGTGTGTGTGTGTGTGTTGGGGGTGGGGGGAGACACAACCAAACACTGTTAGAATTCTGTTGCCTGCAAGGGTTTAAGCATGCAACCTTTATCCTACTACAGAAGTAAAAGGGAAGTGGTTTCTCATCCTGAGCTTCACTATCATTTAATCCCATGTCCCAAATGATCTAAATTCATCTTAAGAACCATACAAAGTCTCGTACACAATACGTAGGACCTGAGCCTGCGCTGGTACAGCATGTCGTTTATTTGTATGAGGGAAGTCTCTCTCTCACCTAGCTGCACTCCATCTACGTGTCCCAAAAGTGAGGTGGGCACCTCAGAGAGGCTTGCTGAGGCTTTCCCTGACCGCCTCACCACCACACACACACACAACAGTAATTTCATTAGCTAACTATCTGCCCACACCCTTGACCCTCCTCCAGGAGAACACGGTGAGCTGTGTCCACATCCACTGTTTCGTTTAGTGTTCTAGCCCCAGCATGAATGTCTAACACATGATCAACACTCACTCCACATTTGAAAGAATGAGGGGAGGAGGGCCTTCTGGGGGCCCTTCATGTTAGACCCATGGTATTTAGTCTGCAGGAAGTATATGATAATCATGCTGGGGCTACCAGACGGAACAATCTCGCGGCCTGGATATAGAGTCTGGGCTGGACAAACTGAGATCAGCACCATACTTACCACGTGGAGCAGGCTTTGGTGTGCGGCATGATTGGAAGAGCCTACGAATCCCAAGTCAGAAATCAAATAAATCTATGGCAGTGTGTAATACCTCAGAGCCAAAATGCACCTCACAGGAGAGCAGCTGATGTAGCTCAGCAGGGTCACTCAAGGCCAGCTCACAAGGGACAGGCTGAGCCTAGAGCCTCTGGGCAGAGGGGAGACAGGCAAGCCAGCCTGGTATACAGCATCAGTGAGGACAGCCAGGCAATCTAGGACATACTGTCCAGTGGGATGACCCACTGAAGGTCAGGCAAGGTTGGAACAAGGGCTAGCCTCGGAGCTGCCACTGAACCAGGCTGAGGACCTGGGCAGGAGGCAGAACTACGGTTCACTCTTGCTAGTGGCTAGAATACACAACTCAGGAATCTGGTGGATGAAGGAGAGAAAAAACAAAGCCCAAGCCAGAGGGAAGTTGAGGGGAAAGGCAGGGCTACCAGGTAGACTGTTTAAGAGAGAACCATGGCAGAGACGCAGTCCCGCAGCCAGGTTAGGGCAAACAAGACAGAACAGAGAGTCCTGTGGCCCAGCAGCCATGCCACCATGCTGACACTAAGTCCCATCAGATAGTGAGGCCATGGCTTCAGAAACAGCTCCTTTCCCAAGGCAGATTAGCTCAGGCGCTAGAGAGAGCTGCGGCGGCGGCGGCGCAGACAGGCCCACCAGGCGGAGACGCCAGGCCACCAGGCACAGGCTGCCTTCACCACACCCAGAGCTGTCCTGTCTCCTAAAGTGACCCAGCAAGAGTCCAGAGAGGACTTCCAGCTGATCTAATGTCTAGTGTGTGACCTTGGCCACGGCGACGGGCTGAGAAGTGTTCCTTCCACTGTGCCAAGTTGGATTAAGTCATTTTATCGGCAGAATTCTTTTAAAAGGTAAGAGTCCTTGTGGGGTGAGGAAACACAAACCAATTACCCTCTTTCATTTCGGACTTTTATACTTTGTTTGTTTTTTAAAATAGAGATTGGGAGACCTGAGGAAATTCGGAGATATAATCAGAAGATTTTGGGTAGATTTTTCTTCTCTTATGTTTGAGGATTTGCTGAGGAGTGGAAGTTGGAAGTGTCGAGAATGAGATACAACTCAATTTGGCTCTAAAAACTTACATTCAGCATATATACAAAGGCAAATAACTAAGATCTCTCTCTCTCTCTCTCTCTCTCTCTCTCACACACACACACACACACACACACACACACACACACAAATGTCTGACGCAGCTCAAAATGTAGAAATGAAACACAGAAATTAAATACACAAAGAAGGGAAAAGCCAAGACTCTGCCAGAGGAACAAGGCAGAAAGCTGCAGTGAAAATAAAGTTAGTTCATTCTTGAGGAAGCTTCACCCACTCGTCCAAGAGAAAGCCGCTACTCAACACGTCTTCTCAAGGCTTCCCGAGGGCAGAGCACCAAACCCATGCTATGAATAACCACAACCAACATGAGCAAAAAGTAAGGAAAGGCTACTGCGTGCACACCTCACAAACAGCCTATCTCCCTTGAATCTAGTTCTCGAAATCCAAGGCGCCTTTACAAAAATAAGGTAAGCACTGCAAAGCCCATTCCTGCTGTTCTGACGCCGCAGTGTTAGAGAAACCCTGAGGTCCCAGGAAAGAGGCCTCGGGTTCTGTCTGCCTTCTTTCCAGAGACATTAGCTTAGAAAGCAGCTCAGCTCTGATGCCAGTCTGCGGCTTCAACCCACCTCACCCCATCCATACATGCAGGCAAAACACTCACACACAGAAAATAAATAAATAAACTTCAGAAGTACTTTCCCTCAGCTTCTCACTCACTTTTATAATTTGTTGACGATATCTTAATTCTCTCTTGCTCTCTGAATAAATCAGAAGAGGGGAAAGCGAGGGTCACATTTCTAGGACGATTCGTGACCAAACTCTTTGTAGCACCCCCAAAATAATCACATAATTAAACTAGATGTTTTGAGAGTGAAAGGCGTTTGCTTTTATTCTGTCATTTCCAACTACGTAGCCAGGAAGACCGTCTAAGTCGGTGGTTCTCAAACTGTGGGTTGTGACCCCCCTAGAGGTCACATATTGGTTATCCTGCATATCAGATATATTTACATTACGATTCATAACAGTAGCAAAGTTGAAATTATGAAGTAGCAACGAAAGAATTTTATGGTTGGGGGGTCACCACAACATGAGGAACTGTATTAAAGGGTCGCAGCATTAGAAAGGTTGAGAACCACTGCTCTAAGTAAATACCAGAAAAGCACAAATCATTTTCGACACCTCCCAGGCTCTATGATATATAGTCTGCTTTAATAAAGTGGTAAGAATGCCCGAGATATTTTACCCTGGTTTTGTTCAGACACACAGAAAATGTAATTTTCTAAGGCTGAAAACTCTAGAGATCCTTAAAAGCCAGTGTTTTCGCTGTTTCAAAAAGACATGTAAGCTGGGCGGTGGTGGCGCACGCCTTTAACCCCAGCACTCGGGAGGCAGAGGCAGGTAGATCTCTGTGAGTACGAGGCCAGCCTGGTCTACAGAGCGAGATCTAGGACAGCTAGGTCTGCACAGAGAAACCCTGTCTCGAAAAACCAAAAAAACAAAACAAAAAAAAAAAAACATGCAATTTGGACACGCTAGGAATAAAGATACTTTTAGATTTTCCACTAAATGTTTACCAGATCTTTCTAAATTAACTGGATGGCCCACACTGGTCAGATATTCAAATATATGTCATTAATGAAAAGAGCATTAATTGTGATTACTTAGTACATGTGGTCTCAAAACTATTCAAAATATGAGACCTGCGGTGCAAAAAACATAATAAAAGGATTCTGCTGGTAGCATTTGGGTTTTTTTTTTAACCAGTTACAGTCCTGTCTCACTATGTAGCCCTAGCTATCCTAGAATTCTCTCTGTAGACCAGGCTGGCTCGGAGTCACAGAGATCCACCTGTCTCTGCCTCCCCAGAGCTGAGACTAAAGGCATGCATTCTGTTACAGTCACTTTTTTTTTAAAACAGTAACAACAAATTCTGAAGACCTCTATCTTTATAAAAAAAATAAAAAAGACAGAAAATGTTGAATTCTTAACTCTGGAAATATGCTAACTCAGTTTGGATCAGTTGACTTCATCAACTTTCCATTATCTTCGTTTAAAAAAAAAATAGCCTTTCCAGGTCAGCCCTCTGTTCCCCAGTCTTCGTAAAAAGTCATATTTATTAGAGGACTTGAAGGGAACAGGGCTGTACGCACAGTTCCTTCCTCTCACAGACCAGGCACACAGCACCAAACCATGCTGTTTCTTTCCAAACCACAGCGTCTAATTCTCCTTGAAAAGCAAAAGGAGATTCTCCCCCAAATTACAATTTTATTTATTAACATACAAATAACATTTAAGTACAAAAGAAAATATCACCATATTTCCCCTTTTCTATTTTAATAAAAAAAAGGAAAAAGCTTATAACTAACATAAGAAAAACTATATACAAAAGTACAATAACTATATACAATATATACAAGTAATAAATACCTAAACAATGTCTAGTCCATTTGTATTTAACAAATTCAGAGAAAATAATTCCATTATCTATCCTATTGTATCTAATTCACTTTCTATCCTAATTAATCTTCAACTATAACTAAATAATCCTCAACTCCTTGCAAAATAAAATGCCCCAGGTGTCTGAACAAAGCTGAAGTTGAAAAGGCCATTTTAAACCAATAGCCTTTAAAAAAAAACAAACTAACTAACTAAAGCAAGCTTCAGAATAATCCCCTGGGCCTCATAGGGACAGGTGCAGGGCATGCCTTCCTAGAGGCGGTCTCCCATGGTCTGACCTTCTTCAGCTGGCAGCTTGTCACCCGGCACATCAGTTATCAGTAGGCCAAAGCCTGCTTTCCCATCTGCACTCTCCAAATGGCTCCTGTTGCCAAAGGGCTCAGAGTGACCTGGCTCTCTGATGAGAACATGCCTCCCAAGGGACTCGCCAGGTTTCCCTGGAAGCATATCTAAACTGACCTCTGAGCTCCCTCCTTAACTTCTCAGTCTCAGGGTTCACCTTCCTCTCCTCTCTGGAGTTTCCCAGCACGGCCTCCTCATCCTGCCCTTCCAACACCATGCCCTCTCAGTCCAAATTCCCTGCCCATGTTCATGAGCCATTGACCCCTGGCCCCCTAAAACACCCGACTGTCGATCCAAAGGGCACAGTTGCGACAACCCCGGAGCGGTGTTGAAGTGATCTCTTTGAGGCCTACCTGTAGGCAGCTCGCTTGGGGCTTCCTCTCTGGCCTTCTCCAGCTTCTCTCTTACCCAGGGAAATTCCTGGAGGGAATCAAGGAAGGTATCGAACGCTTTAGGGCCCCTGGAAGGCAGGATATCCAGCAGCAGCATTGTTTTCCGGAGGCCTGTGGTTTGAGCTTTGATTTCTTGAACGTGGTTTTCCGTCAAAACCCCTTCCTGGTAGAGGTACTGAAGAACCAGCCCCTCCACCAGGACCTCTGCGCCCAGCTCCAGACGCAGGGAGCGGAGCACTTGCTTGTCTCTGGCATCCATTTCTCCCTGGAAAGAAACAAAATCCGCACTCAGGTTGCAGGAACGCTGGTGGACCCCCTAAAGATAATGTTGCTGCGACATCATTAATAAGCGCCTCCAGGTCACTCAGATCTTCCCATCTTAGCAAAGTGCCAGGTCACAGTGTTTCCTATGTGGCTGCTAAGCCAAATCCAGTTCATTGCAAACACTTCCCAGCATCGTGAAGAACACTAATTAGGAATCCGTCTCTGTCTCTGCTTTTCACATGATGGGGTCCCATTTCAATTCCCTGTTCAGTAAGAGATACGACAGAAGACAGATCTGAGACCTTACTTAAAATGCAGTTTTAATTGGGAATTATAGAACAGCGTTTAATTTTAGTATGCTGGAGAAAAGTGGATTTTAATTTAATATTCATCAGTCAGTCCAGCACCCACACTGTAGTAACAGCCAAAATGACCAGGGACATTTATAGACCCTGACCAGCAAGGTGGGGGTGGGGGGGGAGGCTGGAGGGGGAGAGCGCAATCCAGAGGTAAGAGTGGGTTCAAGGATCTTTCCTACAGATAAGGCCTCCCTCCACAGGACCAGCACCCTCAAGAAAATACGTATGTGTGTGCCTTTTACAATAAGCCTTATAAACACAGTCACAGGAAGGAATGCCTTCCAAGAATTCAGAACCTGGGTCTCAGTACAGTACGGGACCTTCAATGAGCGCGGGTGGCTAGTGTGCTGTGGGGTTGGCAATGAAGGACGGGGAGGAGGAGAGGAAAGGCTTCCGACACCCGATCCCAGCCTTCCGCACAAGCCTCTGCAAAGCCCTGAGCTGGCAGGTGAGGGGGCGGGGAGGATGTCCACACAGCGCCG
>CABHPH010140012.1:4879-17272 GCA_902168325.1 Peromyscus nudipes
GCACATAACCCCACACAGTGCACTCACAGGCACATAACCCCACACAGATGCACTCACAGGCACATAACCCCACACAGATTTACTTATACACACATGCTTAGAAATAAAATCTTAGGCCAGGTGGTAGTGGCATACACCTTTAATCCCAGCACTTGGGAGGCAGAGGCAGGTGGAACTCTGAGTTCGAGGCCAGCCTGGTCTACAGAGCAAGTTCCAGGACAACCAAGGCTACACAGAGAAACCCTGTCTCAAAAAGCCAAAAAAAAATTAAAAAATATTAAAAGTAACACAAAATCATGAATATGCCCTGTAGCTCTTTGAGGTAATGACACTAGCCTGATCTGACTAGAACTTCCTCCCATCCCTTCTTAGAGTTTTGAGACAGTCTCACCAAGTAGCCCAGGCTGACCTCAATCCTTCTGCCTCAGCCTCCCAAATATTATGATTACAGGTGCATGCCATCATAGTTCTGTGAGTAAGAATTGGGTGTGTCTGTGTATGTACACTCACTGTCCAGGTCAAGCCCCGACTGTGACTGAAGTAGCTGGAATCTGGCCCCCTGCCGTCACCACACCTGCCTTCACAGAGTGTTTCTGTCTGCTGTTTGGTTTAGGGGTTTATTGTTTATATTTGTCTGAAGACAGTTTCATGGTGTAGCCCAAGTTAGCTTCAGATTTATCTTGTAGCTGAGTAGATGAGGCTTTGAACTTGCTATGTGGCTCTGACTGGCCTCAAGCCCACAGCAATCCTTCTGCCTCAGCCTCCTGAGTGCTGGGAGACCACACCTGGACTGAACTCATGAACAGACAGAGCCCAGGCTTGTTGCCAAGCTTGCCTGCCACACAGTGTGACTGTTTCTGGGCTGCTTGTCACTGAGTATGTATGGGAGCAGACTGCTTTCCCCCAAACCTTAGAAAATGTAACCTTCTCCTGCCGTGCCTGAGTTTCCTCTAGGAGCCGGACTGTGGAGCTTCTGGGGTGTACACTTCGCACGTGCAGACACATTCCACAAGAAGTAACCTAGGGCTCAGATGGGTGACCCCTTCCAAGGTCACAGAGTCTGGTTCAGGCATGGCTAGAGACTAGAGGAGATGGAGAGGAGGAGAGATAGAAGCCTGGGGTATGGTAGGAGATCCCATGAGAGCTTGGTGTGGAGCTGTGAGGTAGGAACAGGAGTCTGTATGGAGAGGAAAAGGCATGGCCCCAGCTGAGAGACTGTCATAACACAGCAGAGGCCCCCGGGACTCTCCCATGGCTCTTTTGTCCTTACCCAGCCACTCAGGGCTCTTCACAATGGGTCTCAGTGTCCTCTGATGGAGAGAGTGAGGGGGTGAAGAAAGGACTGTGCACAGGGTCTGGGCATCCTGACTGAGGCTGTCAAAGACAGGGCTGTGACCAAGTGTATCCAGGTTCCATAATAAGACAGCCCCTGAGTACCATGGGTAAACACACTTCTGGAGGGAAAAGGCCAGGCTTGTGGGTTGGGGTGGGTGAGTGATGGGTGGGCTGGAAGGAGATTGGTCTCTAGCTCCTGTCCTGCTATCTAGACTCAGGTCCTGCTCTATTGTGGAATATTACTTTAAGATGTGTTAACATTCATTCATGCTGTGGAATATTTGTTTAATGATGCAAAGATGTGTTGCATTCTTTTATGTTGCATTTGTTTAACTCTATTAAGCTGTGCTACTTTGCCCATCTAAAACACCTGATGGTCTAATAAAGAGCTGAACAGCCAATAGCAAGGCAGGAGAAAGGAAAGGAGGGGCTGGCAGGCAGAGAGAAGAAATAGGAGGAAGAGGGAGAACAAGAAAAAGAGAAGAGGACTCCAGGAGCCAGCCACACAGCCACACAGCTACATGGCCACACAGCCAGTCACAGAGTAAGAAGGAAAAAAGATATACAGAATAGAGAAAGGTAAAAGCACAGAGGCAAAAAGATAGACAAGATAATTAAGTTAAGAAAAGCTGGCTAGCCAGGCGGTGGTGGCGCACGCCTTTAATCCCAGCACTAGGGAAGCAGAGCCAGGTGGATCTCTGTGAGTTCGAGGCCAGCCTGGTCTACAAGAGCAAGATCCAGGACAGGCACCAAAGCTACACGGAGAAATCCTGTCTCCAAAAAAAAAAAAAAAAAAAAAGTAAGAATAAGTCTCTGTGTATTTATTTGGGAGCTGGGTGGCGGCCCTCAAAGAATAAAAAAAAACAAAACAGACAAACAAAAAAACTATACTGCTCCTCTGCTGAGGTCCCTGCAAACCATTTCTGTGACCCTTGCTCCTGGGTGGACAGGGTGCAGCCAATAGGCTGCAATTCCTGGATAAGAAATGGGTCTTGATGGGGCTTAGAGAGGAATGCCTCCTCCATAGGGTGACTGAGCCCTCCCACAGTCAACCAAGGATTCTGTTCTGTGGGATGAAACCCTGATGGGATTGACACAGCCCAGACCCTCTCCAGAAAATACAAAACTCTTTATTGATCATTTTCTATTAAAAATAAGTCCCCCTGTTCTGAGGTGGGACAACCTGTGGGTAAGAAATGCAAAGCTCCAGTCAAAGGCTGTCACACCCTGAGGTGTGGCATGTAAGAAGGGGGTCTCGCTGATCTAGGCCCAGGCATTCTCCTTAAATAGGGACAGGGGTTCTGGAAGGTGACCCTCATCTCCCTGGGGGAAGTTCCAGGTGGCCGCAGGCTCTGGGAGGGAAAAGAAGGCTCTTCTGGCAGATGGAGCAGGAATCAGGGGGACCTTCAACCTGAGACACGGTAAACTGAGGCTGAGAAGCGGGAAAGTGGAGTCTGCGGGCCAGGCAGGGCCCTGGGTCTCTTACTGCTCCTCAGGCCCATCACCACCCAGAGCCTGTTCATAGGGACAGGGCTTGCGGCAGGGGCCAGCTGGCTCTGCACCCAGGGCCCCTGCCTGTGGAGCCTCCTCCTCCTCGCAGTCGCCCTGGTCTCCGCCGCCGCCATCCACATCGCTCTCGTCTGAGTTGTCTTCCTCCAGGTAGCGGTAGCCACGCACTTTGTGCTGTGGCTTCGGAATGCGCGGCTGTCGCGGGACCAGGCCTTGCTGCAGCTTCTGTTCCATCCACAGATATGCGGCTGCTGCCGCTACCAGGGTCACCAGCAACACTGCCAGCTTGGCCTGGGAACAAGGGGAAGGAGAGGTCACTCCTTCCTCTGGGTTCTTCCTCTTCCACCGCGAGCCTCCTGGCTCCCCCCTCCCCAGCCCGCTCACCCAGGATTTCCAACGCAGCCTTTGAAGACAAGGCTCAAATGTCCACGCTGACTTTTAAAGGACTCAGTTTTACAACCAAAAGGGGCTCATCTCTTTGCCTCAGAGAAAACAGGAAGGTCTGAGAAAGTCTAAAAGCAAGCAGGTCTGGCTTCTTGGACCACAGTTAAGTTGTTCCCTGGCTCTAGACACGGTAGGACACTGGTGTGTGGAGAGGCACCAGCCTATAATCCCATCACTTAGGAAGTTGGGGGGAGGTGGGATTCTAAGAGTTTAAGGCCAACTGGGGCTACATTTTAAGACTATGTCTCAGGAAAAAAATATGATCTATATTATATTTTTATAATACATAAAGAAAAGATATAGAGTATATTTTTATAGTATATAAAGAAAAAATAAAATCCACAACAGTAATGCTTTCCAGTGTTTTTTCTTCTTTTAGTCTTCAGTGCTGGGGGTGAGTCATGCATATGTTTGTATGTGCCAGGAAAGCATTCACCACCTATTCTTTTCAGACAGTTTAACTGTAACCCACAGCCGGAAACAAACACACAAACATGCTTGTACTTGTACGTCCATTCTCTGTTATTTCAATTCATTTCACTTTCTAAAATCTGTTGCACAAAGTTGGGCCTGTTAGTGTATGCCTATAATCTCAGCTCACAGAAGGCTGAGGCATGATGAGTTCACAGTCTTTCTGGGCTGCCTTTGAGACCCTGACTCAAAGAAACAAACAAACTGAACAAAACCATGTGGTAAGGACCTGCTAAAATGACCTGCTGGGGTTAGGAACAGACTAGGAGCTTAAGGGTACAGTTGATGTAGCAAGAATGGGCCCTGGGTCCTTCTCCATCACAATCAGAAACAAAACAAAAGCTGGCCATGGTGGTGCCTACTTTTAATCCCAGCACTCAGGAGGCAGAGGCAGGTGGATCTCTGTGAGTTCGAGGCCAGCCTGGTCTACAGAGTGAGACCCCATCTCGAAACAAAACAAAAATCAAATCAAAAGAACATGAGGGGCTCAGTGGTTAAGAGCACCAACTGCTCTACCAGAGGACCCGGGTTCAATTCCCAGCACCCACATGGCAGCTAACAACTGTCTGTAACTCTAAGATCTGACACCCTCACACAGACATAACATGCATACACCAATGCACATAAAATAAAGATAAATAAATTGTTTAAAAAAAAAACATGAAAACACAGAGGTGTTTATTCCTACAGAACCTGAAATGAGAGACCCAGTGTGTCAGGGAGTCCAGAAGCTGAAGATCAGATCACCAAACAACCCACAGTTCAGCTACGCATGCCCACAGAGATGAAGGCTAGCAGATGAAGCAGTAAGTGGGGTGCTGGGTTGGGGGTGGACTAAGGGGTCCATGGATCGGTGCCCTTAGAAAGTAGTGCCTTTTTTTTTTTTTTTTTTGGTTTTGTTTTTGTTTTTTCAAGACAGGTTTTCTCCATGTAGTTTTGGTGCCTGTCCTGGATCTCGCTCTGTAGACCAGGCTGGTCTCAAACTCACAGAGATCCGCCTGGCTCTGCCTCCCGAGTGCTGGGATTAAAGGCGTGCACCACCACCGCCCGGCAAAAGTAGTGCCTTTTTAAGAGGCTGTGAAGTCAGGGTCTGTTTTGCAGTGAGGCCTGGACTCCCAAATTCCCTCCCTTCCTCACCTTCATGGGCAAGCTGGAGCCCAGGTACACGACAAAGATGGCCACGGCCTGCCACCAGTGATAGATGGTGAAGATGAAGTCCTGTCTCTCTTTGTCTTCATACAGGATGCCCAGGAGCGCTGCAGACAGGAGGGACAAGACAGGTAAGGAACCGTGTACCCCGTCCATCTCATGGCCCGGATTACCTACAAGGGCTGTGCGCCGATCCTGGCCTGTCCTCTAGTGGAGACTTTGGTTACTACACTGTCAAGATGAGCTGACAGGTGTGTCCTGCCTTGGACCCCAGCACCCAGTGTTCCTAGTGCTCAGTTGCTGTTTCCCTCCCTCACTGGGGGCTTGGAAAGTGACCTTTCAGCAACCGACTTCCCACAAGTCAAACCTGAAACGGAGTGGGCTAGTTTCCTGGGGATCGTCTCGAGGGTTAGAGAAGCAGCCCTGAACAGGCGGTCAGGGAACTGAGACTCCAGGGCTCAGGGAAAGGTAGAGGTTCAAAAGCTAACGCTACAGTTACCTAACAAAGTACCTAACAAAAAGCTACTTAAATCCCCTAAACTGACGTTTCCCGACTGTGAAATGAGTTCACACCAGTTGTCTGTTGAGTTAGAAGCTCTGAAATTAGTGGCACAGCCCTGGCTGGCTGCGGCTGCTACTTGCTAAGCTCCTTCAGGATCAGGACATGAATACCGCCATCATGTGGTTCAGGGGATACTTGAAACTATTAACCGCATCAGACCATCAGAATCAATGCCAATGAGGACGACCTACATGACTGCACTCATGGACAAGCTGCCAGTCACTGACAGATAGCCCCACACAGCTGAAACCTGGCCTACCATGGCTGCTTTTCCCAGGGCCTCACTCCAGCAGCCCAGATCTAGGCGTGGATTCTGAGGCTGAGCAGGGTGGGTTTGGGAATGTGCCTGGATCTTCTCTATTTAAAAAAAAAAAAAAAAGAAAGAAAAGGAAAGGAAAAAAAAAGCCCCCTTAGTCCCAGAACTAGGAGGACTAAGGCAGGCTGATCTCTATGAGTTCGAGGCCAGCCTGGTCTACATAGCAAGTTTCAGACCAGCCAAGGCTATATAGCAAGACAAAAAAAAAAAAAAAAAAAAAAGACGAAAAGAAGAAGAGGAGATCCATAGAGATGGCTTAGCGGGTAAAAGGCATTTTCCCTCAGGCCTAATTGACCTGTGTTCAATTCCCAGGACTCATGTGGTAGAAGGAAAGAACCGACTTCCACAGGTTGTCCTTGGAACTCCACACTCTTGACACATGTATTCTAAATAAATAAATAACATACTTAGATATCTTTAATTCTTGGGAGGCAGAGGCAGGTGGATCTCCTGAGTTCAAGGTCAACTTGGTCTTGTTCCAGGACAGCCAGGGTTACACAGAGAAACCCTGCCTTGGGAAAAAAAATAACTAAAAAGAAAAAAGAAAGGAGGCTGGTGGTGGCTCAGGCTGTAACTCCAGTACTCGGGCATCTAAAACTTGCTATGTAAAACAGGATCAAACCGCTACAAGTGTGAAGCCGGACTGAGCTACATAGTGAGTTCCAGGCTAGCCTGGGCTACAGCATAAGACCTTGTTTCAAAAAATACAATTGAAGAAGAAGGAAAAGGCTGGTGTGGTAGCACATGCCTTTAATTCTAGCACTGGAGAGGCAGAGGCATGTGGATCTGTGTGGGTTCAAGGCCAGTCTGGGAGCTATATGGTGAATCCCAGCTAGCCAAGGCTCCATAGAGAGGCCCTGAGAAAAAGAAACAGGAAGGAGCCCAGTTCTGTACCTACACCTGGAGCATGGACAAGCACCTGCCACTCTTCCCCTCCCTGGGGCCTGGACTCTGGTATCTGCTACCTGTGACATGGAAATTATGCCAACACAATCCTTGACAGCTGGCGTGTGTTTTATATTCTCTCCTCAGAGCCTTCACCCACCCTGCTTACCCACAAGCTTTCACGTGTATTCCCTCAGCGTGATGTCTGCCTGCCACAGCGTGGAACTCTTACATCTTTCCAGAGTGTCCATGAGACTTCCCCATCCATCTCTACAGTGTCCACAGAACTCTTTCCACCCCAAACCATGCCAAGCAATCTCTACCTACCTCTCCTATGCCCACAGAACCCCTTACAGCCATTGCACCCCACAGGATGTTAGGGTCCCAAACCGCCTAGAGGTGGCTACAGCCTGCCCCTCTCCCTCCCCAAACACGCCAGTCCCGAAGGCTGTACTCACTGCTAAGTCCAGTCTTGTTGAGGGCGCTGCCCACACCCCAGAGGGCAGCCACAACGTAAAGGATCCAACTGTGATGGAGGACCCGAGGCAATGGGGCCCAGACAAAGAGGCTCAGGGTGAGCAGCAGGTGCAGCCCTGCCCCAGCCACTAGGGGCACTGAGCGAGGCAGCCACAGCCCCAGCAGCCCCAGGAAGGAGGCGGCAGAGGCACCCAGGCTGTAAGCTATGAGCAGGTAGGCCAGCCGCTCCAACCCCACGGAGCACACGCCGTAGCCCTGAGGAGGAGAACAAGAGGAGGCCAGTTGGTCCTGGTCCTCCACACACCAACTGCCACTTGAGGCCACACCTTGTCCCATCAGGATCTCCTGGTGCGAATTCCCCCTTAGGCTCATGGAAAGGGAAAGCCATTTTCCACCTTTCTAACTACAGAAAGTGGAAAATGGGCCGGGCGGTGGTGGCGCACGCCTTTAATCCATCCCAGCACTTGGGAGGCAGAGGCAGGCGGATCTCTGTGAGTTTGAGGCCAGCCTGGTCTCCAAAGCGAGTTCCAGGAAAGGCGCAAAGCTACACAGAGAAACCCTGTCTCGAAAAAAAAAAAAAAAAAGTGGAAAATGGCTTATTCAGGGTAAAAGGCAATGGGGGCGAGAGAGGGAAGATCCCCTCTGGCCTTGGGGAATCCCAACTCCAGCCTTGGTCTACAGGCATCTGTCCTGCAACTAGAACTCAGTCCTGGTTGGGAGGGGAATAATCTGGGATGCAGGTGTACATATTTATACACCTATGGGCTGTGCGTCTGAAATTCAAGTTTAGCCAGACGTCTTGTCTGTACTTACCAGGGCGAAACCAGTGCAGGCGAAGAGGACCTCAAAGCCGCTATAGATAAAGAAGGGCACCAGGTGGCGTAAGCGGAAGTCACGCATGTGTTTGAAGGGCAGCTGGAAGATGTTGCCCCAGCCCACGCTGCGCAGGTCGATCTCCTCTGTGGGCCGGTAAGCGGCTCCACACAGACCCAGCACCTGCAGACAGGAACTGTGAAGGGACCATCAGCCAGACATCCCTCCCTGACACACCTACAGGTCTCAGCCTGAGGCTACGCCCCAGACAGGACCACAGGTCTACACAAGGCTGCCACCCTACACCAGGTGTGGTGGCACATGTCTTTAATCCCAGCACTCAGGAGGCAGAGGCAGGAGGATCTCAGTGAGTTTGAAGCCAGCCTGGTCTACATAGTGAGTTCCAGGACAGCCAGGGCCAGCGAGATCCTATTTCAAAAAACCAAAAAAAAGAAAAAGAAAAAAGAAAAGAGCAGGGCAGTGGTGGTGCACGCCTTTAATCCCAGCACTCGGGAGGCAGAGCCAGGCGGATCTCTGTGAGTTCGAGGCCAGCCTGGGCTACCAAGTGAGTTCCAGGAAAAGGCGCAAAGCTACACAGAGAAACCCTGTCAAAAAAAAAAAAAAAAAAAAAAAGAGCAGCAGTCCCGAGTGCACCCCCATCCCCCTTACACCTACAAGCCTCAGCCAAAGTTGTGGAATACCTGAAAAGCTTCTGCCCAAGGCTCGTCCCAAACACATCCAGTGGCCAGCACCTTGCTTTTTGCACGCCCTTAGCCCCACCTCTAGACCTAAAGCCATACCTCCCTGCTCTGGTCCCTCGAGCTTCAGTTTGCCCTCAGTCCAGAGTCATACTTGCCATCCCACGATCCTGGGTGGTGTTCCTAGCCCCCTCAACGGTCACAACTAGCCCTATGGGACCTGTCCCCTCTTTTTCCTTATTCCTCTGGCCTTAGGAATCCAAACTCCAGCCTTGGTCTACAGGCATCTATCCTGCAACCAGAACTCAGTCCTGATTCTTTACTTAGGCTCCTAGCCTGCAACTCCGACCTGACCACACACATGTGCTAGCAGGGAAAGAGCCCCTTGCTCCCACGACCTCCTCCCCACCAAACCGAGCCTCACCAGCAGCATGGCCAAGAAGGCCACTGCCATAAGCACACTCTCTACGACAATGAGGTTTCGGCTGCGCGGCAGCGTCCGCAGAACCGTCTTGTTGAAGCCGGTCAGGATGCCATGGCTCTTAGTGCCTGGGAAGGGTGAGCGGAGACATGACTATAGTAGACTGCAGCCAGGCCACAGTAGAGGTGGGGTGTAGGGGCAGGGAAGGATTCCTGCAGCAAGCTCCTTGGGGATGGCAGGTTGTGAGGGGGGCACCATTCACCTCCCACCTCCATGCACGCAGGCCTGAAAGCTGAAAGGGAAGGTCTAGTGTCTGCTGGGTGACGAAATGTGAGAGGGAAGTAGGCTTTGGAGGCCCTGCCCCTTGCCCCAGGACTGACCGCAGCTGTGCACGTTGAACAGTGTGTGGTTCAAGTCATACAGGTAGTAGTTGAGGAAGTAAATCATGGGCAGCTGCGCGCATGCGAAGCTCAACTGTGGGCAGGAGGGCAGTTGGGATCAGAGCCCAGAACAAAACTAGACATGAGGTGAGATTTAGGGAGGAGTCTGGACATGGCCCCTGGTGGGGGAGAAGTCTCCCCAACCCTAGAGACAGCTCAGCAGTGGTGATGGGGGGGGCCGTGGCAAGAGAACTTCCTCCTGGTCACTGTGGACAGGGAGGAGCTCTCCATCACTGGAGGTAATCGAGCAGGGTTTGGCTCAGGAGGGCTGAGAAAACTGTGGCATAGGCTGTAATGTGTGGAATCTAGAATACCCCACCCCCAGGTTTCCTGTAGCACTCACATGGAAGAAGCTATAGAAGATGGCCTGGAAAACCAAGAGATAGGGTGCGTGGGAGCCGCGTGGTGGGCGCTGCTGAGGCCCCTGCTCGTCCTGCTCTTTATAGTGGGAGTACTCGTAGTACTTCTGGGACATCCTGGAGCACAGAGAATGAGGGCTTTCCCCAGCCTGCCCTCTGCCAGACTTCTCCTTCATGCAACCACAGCTATAGGCTAGCCAGCTTCCGTGGGGAAACTGAGGCCCAGCAGAGTCAAAGGCTTGCCTGGGGTCCCCTAGCTAAAGTTGGCAAAGAAATAAATATTCAACAGTTCTCCAGCCTCTACTCCATTGCCTATCAGGCTTACCTGGTAATATAGTTGCCCATGGAGGCCCAGAGAGGCACAATGGCCATGCCCAGAGCCACAGCAGAGGGCACCAGCGTGTAGTAGCGTTCCCAGTAGTTGGTAGAGACAAAGAGGGCATAGATGCCCACAGCTAAGAACATCATCCACTTGGTACCAAAAAACCTGTGCAGAGGGAGGGACATTAGTATCACAACCTAGGGATTGCTGTGGCCCGAACCATCAAGATCTCAGGTCCCAGTTTCTAAGACTGTGGGAGGTCATTGGAAGCCTTGGCCGGAGAGTCAAAGATGCAGTCTCAGAGACACAGACTGGTAGAGTGGCCCGTGCTCACAGCTGTGATTGATTGCAGCACAGGCCATGCCTCAGGCCTCTCACAGTCATTGAAAGGATACAAAATGAGAGACAGTCCCCAGGATATCCACTCAGTAAAGTGCTTCCTGAGCAAGCGCAGGGGCCTGTGCTGGATCCCCAACACCTGTGGGAAAAGCCAGGCGACTGATATGCACTTGTAATCCCAGCATTAGAGAAGTGATGATAGGCAGATCCCTGTAGCTCACTAGCCAGCCAGCCTAGCCTAAGGGACAAGCCTTGGGTCCCAGTGAGAGATCCTGTCCCCCAAAAGAACAAAGGATGGACCTCTGACCTCCACACATGCACATACACACACACACACACACACACACAAAATAGTAATTTAAAAAATAAGATAGAGTTGGAGAGATGGCTCAGTGGTTAAAAACACTAGAATACTGGCTGTTCTTCCAAAGGGCCCAGTTCCCATTCCCAGCATCCACATGGTGGCTCACAATTGCTGTAACTCCAGTTTTTTTTCCCCCTAAGACAAGGTTTCTCCATGTAGTTTTGGTGCCTGTCCTGGATCTCCCTCTGTAGACCAGGCTGGCCTCGAACTCACAGAGATCCACCTGGCTTTGCCAAACACACACATGGTATGGGCAGGCAAAACACTCTACACATAAAAATAAAATAAAATCAGATTAAAAACAAATCTTGCCAGGTTGGTGGTGGTTCACGCCTTTAATCCCAGCACTCAGGAGGCAGAGGCAGGGGGATCTCAATGAGTTCGAGGCCAGTCTGGTCTACAGAGTAAGTTCCAGGACAGCCAGGACTGTACACATGGAAATCCTGTCTCGGGGCTATAACTAGTGGGTAGAGTGCTTGCACAGCACACAAGGCCTTGGATTTGATCTCCAGCATCACATGAATTGGGCATGGTATTACATGCCTGCATCCCCAGCATTGGGGAAGTGGAATCAAGCTAGCCAAGAGTTCAAGGTCTCACATATCCCAGGCTGGCCATATGTGTGCTTGATGCCCCTGGAGGCCAGGAGTGGTGCTGGATCCCTTGAAAATGGAGTTAAACCCGGTTGTGAGCCACCGTGTGGGTGCTGGGAATTGAAACTGGATCCTTCAAGGCCAGCCTAGAACCTGTCTGTAATATGAGACCCTGTCTGTAAGTAAATAAAGTTCATATATAACACACATTAGGGCTAGTGTTACAGCCCAGTGGTAAAGCACTTGCCTAGAATGCATAATGTCCTGGGTTCAATTACCAACACCTAAAAAGAGGGGAGGGATACGCAGCTGGTGGCTGTGTAGGCTACGTGGCCCTAGAAAAATGGCCTGGCAATTTGATAGGAGCAAGAATGTGGGTTCTAGGCACACTGCCAGGTCTCCAACCTGCCAGCTACCCACTTCCCCTCGGTGTAGAAACTGCAAAACTGCTTCATGTCTAAAGTAAGAACAGCTCCCCTGGCTGTATGAGGGGACGAAATAAGAGTCACTGTTATCGTTAAAGTGATAAGTTTCAAAAGCCAGTCAACATGATAGAACATGCCAATAGTCCCAGCACTCAAGAGGCTGAACCAGGAGGATTCTGGGAGTCAGCTGGAGCTACTGGGCGAGACATTTATGTGCAGGCTAGTTGTATGTCAACTTGACATAAAAACTTAAGAGTCATTTGGGAAGAAGGAAGGAAGGCCTAGATGGTGTACACATCTGTAATCCCTGCTCTTGGGAGGCAGAGGCAGGAGGATCACCACAAGCTTGTGGCTAGCCTGATCTACAAAGTGAGTTCCAGGCTAGCCAGGGCTACATAGTGAGACTGTCAAAAAGAAAGAAAGAAAGAAAGAAAGAAAGAAAGAAAGAAAGAAAGAAAGAAAGAAAGAAAG
>CABHPH010140012.1:17372-34513 GCA_902168325.1 Peromyscus nudipes
AAAAAAAAAAAAAAAACAAAACCAGGAACTAGAACCCATTCATCCTCTTTCCCCATTCAGGAGTTTCATTAGGCTGTGAGGAATTTCTGCTGTGGCCAGGAGGCTGTACCATAAATGCCCCGGAACTCAAGAAGACCTCCGAACTGAGTCCCTGCCTAGCTAAGGCCCTTTCTGTAAGAACTGCCGGGGCGGTGGTGGTACATGCCTTTAATCCCAGCACTCGGGAGGCAGAGGCAGGCAGATCTTCGTGAGTTCGAGGCCAGCCTGGTCTCCAAAGCAAGTTCCAGGAAAGGCGCAAAGCTACACAGAGAAACCCTGTCTCAAAAAAACCAAACCAAAACAAAACAAAACAAAAAGAGAGAGAACTGCCTTTCAACAGTCATGGCTCACTGGGCTGAGGACCTGGGCTGTGCTGGGAACTTCACAGATTCAGCTCAGGAAGTCACCGTGTGTCTGGTAGAAGGCTGCAACCAAGCCAGAGCCTGCTTGAATCTCTTGCACGAAACCAAATGTGCAAGGGGGTGGGGAGGTGGGGGGCAAACTCTTGGTTCCTCCTCTAGTAGGGATTTCCCCTTTCCTTCTCACTTTCCCAGTCAAGCAAGGCCTCTCTGCAGTTCCCTGCCCCTCCCTCAAAAACACCAGGGCAGTCGGAGGCCTTATGGTCCAGCGGCCTCTGCACCCCAGGAAATCGGGGGACAGCAGCTTAGCACCTGATGAGCACAGGTGTGTAGAGCAGGGCAGCGATGGGAGTCACGTTGATACCCATCAGCATCTTGCTATCGATGTCCGGCAGTCCCATGTTGCCGTACTTCACCTCCCTGTAGGTCTCATCATAGTGCAGGATCAGTTGCATCTGCAGGAGGCCTGGGGACAGGGGGCAGGGTGGAGGACTCTAAGCAGGCTAGCTCAAAGCAACTAAACCGAGGCCCATGGCACCTAAGCGACCCATTCCTTTGCTCATCAGGACCCGGATAGGGAGGACAAGAGACCATTCCCACCCACCCGCATCTATTCTCTGGCTGGGGCGTGGGCACACTGGCCTGTGGTAACCCCTCCCTGGCCCACACGCGTGGCGTGGCAACAGCAGTTCTGACCCGGGAAGTGAAAGGGGAAGGAGGCCAGCTGGCCGAAAGGTTTCTCTTTCCCAGCTCGGGAGTGGAGGCGTGGAGGCGGGGAGGCGGGGTGGCGGAGGGACAGCGGGTTCGTGCGTCAGGCCCTACCCAGGTAGACACCGTAGGTGAGCATGCCACCCGCGCTGGCCGCCAGCACGTTCTTGACCACGCCGAGGCGCTTGCGGCGGTAGTAGCGGCGCTCCTCCTCCTCCTCGTTGTAGTTGGGGTACGCGCCCACCAGCTCGTCCAGCTGCGGGCCGCATGGATAATCACACGCTGACTCTCCGATCCTTGCGCTCCCACCCCGCCTTCCGGGAGTTCCGGTTCCCCATCCAGGGTTCTTAGTCCCCATCCTCACACCACACTCGCGGTGTCAGTCCACCATCCTGGGGGCCCGGTCCCTCCGACCCAGGGTCCTGGTCCCTTTTCTCAAGATCCGTGCTCCCCATGCTGGTTTCCAGGTCCTCACCCAGAGTCCCATCCCTTATCCTGGGGTGTCCTCACTCTGAGACCTCGGTCCCCCGTGTGGAGTCCCGTCCCCCATCCTAGGTGCTCAGGTTCCCTTCTTAGGGTCCCTCTCCCTCCCGGGCTTCCTTCCCTGCTCACCGGAGCCTCTGGCCCATCGGGAACTCCGAGGCGGTCCTCATCCCCTTGAGGGCCTGCGGCCCCGGCCACAGGGTAGAGCGGCGGCTCCGCCTCCATGCCCAGACCCAGACCCAGACCCTGCAGAGTTGCTCTGGGCACCAGCAGCGGGTTGGGACTTCCTTCATCAGGGACCGCCCTGTCCAGTCCGCCCCACCCCACAGACCGCCTCTTCCCAGAAGTACTGTGCTTGGTGTGTGTGTGCCGTGTGTGGGGATGTGTGTGCGGTATATGTGTGTACTGTGTGGTTTGTGTGTTTGTGTGGTGTATAGTGTGTATTTGTGGTATGTGTGTGAGTGAGTGTGGTGTTGCAATCAGGATGCATCTTAGAACCCAGCCTCAGGGAGAGGCTAGTTCCAGACTCAGTTCAGCCACCGCATGACTCTGTGTCTTAATACTCTAAGTTCCCCTCTCTGTCCCCCAGTTTACTCATGCATAAAGCAGAGACACTTAACAGGACTCCCTGGGCTGTGGCAGAAATACAGAGTGGGTGGAGTGATATTCTTGTAGCCCTCACCTCTCAGAAGAAGCAGCCATCTGGTAGAGGGTTGTAAACCCGTTTCCCATCTGGTTTTCTGTGATTTTGTTGTCAAAGCTGACTGGAGAGTATCAATAAGTACATAAATGTAAAAATAGATGAGTGGATGAAGGAAAAGGTGACAAACACCTCCCCCAGAAGGGTCACTGGAGAGTCTAGGGGCTAGGTATGGGGACAAGTAGAATCTGCAGAGGCTTCAGGCTCTTGGCTGGCAGGACTGTCTCCAGGTGACTGGGTGCTGCTGTGGGTGAAGCAGACAGCTGGCTCTTGCAGCTTGGTACCTTGTGGTTTGTTTTTGCTCTTTTTGTGGGGCTGGCCACCCAGCTCCCTAATAAATCACACATGGAGACTTATTCTTAATTATGAATGCCTGACCTTAGCTTGGCTTGTTTCTTGCAGCTTTCCTTAACTTATCCCATCTACCTTTTGCCTCTGAGCTTTTCCTGTTCTCTTACTTCTGTAAATCTTACTCTTACTCCGTGGCTTACTGTGTAGCTGGGTGGCTGGCCCCTGGAGTCCTCTTCCTTCTCTGTCTTCAGATTTCTCCTATTGATTCTCTCTGCTTGTCAGCCCTGCCTATCCTTTCTCCTGCCTTGCTATTGACCATTCAGTTCTCCATTAGACCATCAGGTGTTTTACCCAGGCACAGTAACACAGCTTCACAGAGTTAAACAAATGCAATATAAACAAAAGTAACACACCTTAAAATAGTATTCCCCAACAGTGCCTAGAGGCTATATAAAAGGAGCAGGAGTCAGGACAGGATGTAGCTCAGTCAGTCAGGTGCTTACCTAGCATGCACAGAGTCCTGGTTGATCCCCAGCACCGTGTGTCTGGCTATGGCTGTGCACACCTGTAAGTCCAACATACAAGGAGTGGAGGAAGAAGATCAGGGGTTCAAAGTCAGCCTGAGCCCCATCTTGAGTTTGAAATCAGAATCTACTACACAAGACACGGTCTTAAAAAAACAAACAAAAATCAGTAGAGAGGGTAGTGCCTGAGGTGTGGGGGCATGGAGGACACAGGGTAGGGATACAGTAGGCATTAGGAAGCCCGGAAGCCACGTGGCTGTAGTCAGCGTGGACACCAGTGTTCACTGTCTCAAGTGATAACAAAGTCTATGTGGCCATGGTGAGCTTGAAGGTGAGTGATCATAGGGCTGGGAATGGCAGTGGACTTTGGCACCCCAAGAGGATGCAATCCTAGAGAATTGAGGGCAGGTGTGAGGCACGATGAAAAGATAGCAGTTGGGGGCTGGAAAGATGGCTCAGTGGTTAAGAGCACTGGCTGCTCTTCCAGAGGAGCCGGGTTCAATTCCCAGCACCCACATGGCAGCTCACAACTGTCTGTAACCTCAGTTCCAGGGGATACCTTCACACCAATGCACATAAACTAAAGTTAAATTATTAAAAAAAAAAGTTAGCAGCTGCTGGGTGGTGGAGGCACACACCTTTAATCCCGCATTCTGGAGGCAGAGGCAGGCAGATCTCTGAGTTTGAGGCCAGCCTGGTCTACAGGGCAAGATCCAGGACAGACAGGGCTACACAGAGAAACTCTGCCTCAAAGGAAAGAAAAAAAAAAGATAGCAGCTGAGGTGGGTGTCGTAGTGCAGGGAGGGGGCTCAGTGGGTGGTGAGTGGAAAAGGCAGTGTGGGGTGTGTGTGCGTGTTTATGCATGGTGTGGAGAACATGATAATAAACGTGGGGTTTGTGTGGTGTGTGTGGTTTGCACTACGTGCATGCTCTGAAGGAGGGTGTGAGGAACACTGAAAAGAAGCCCCACCCTTCCCAGGAGTGCACCCCTTCAATCACATCGGCAGAGGGCCCTGTGTGCCAGGGCAGAGGCCAGTGTCATGTCCTTAAAGCCTGTGCCCTCCTCTCAGGCAGCCACTGATTTTAGGACAGAAGCAGGGTCTAAGTTCCTGCCAAATCTGACAGCCTGAGCTCACTCCTGGAGCATCAAATAGTGGAAGAAGAGAAAGATGAAGGTCAGCATCTGACCTCTGCAGGCTGGCATATGTACGTACACACACACACACACACACACACACACACACAGATTGTGAAACACTGACAGAGAACTTTAAGCTAATAGATGTCACCCAGGTAGACATCCAGTGCAACCTGCAGAACAGAGAACTTGGCAAGGCTTCTAGTCAGACCATGACAGCTTGAGGTGACACCCCAGTACTGAGCAGCTATACCTCACATGCTTTCCCAATGCCTTCTCTACAATAACATTTCATGTTTTTAAATGATCCTTATGACAGGAATCGATGTCTCTCACAGGAAGAAAAGGGGTAAGTTGGTTGTGGCGGCTCACACAGGTGAGCCTAGGCTCGGGAGGCTGAGATGGAGGAGTCTGCCCCAAATGTGAGTCCAGCCTGGGCTACATAATAAGACCTTATGTCAAAAACCCCAATCCCCAAACCAATGATGCTGATCTTCAAGTCAGGCAGCTGAAAGGGTCTCAAGACTAGATGATCCAGGGACCCTGCCCAGTTCCTCCCAGTAAGTGGCCAGGAAACATGGCTGCTGCTGTCTACTGAGACATATGGTCCTGGAAAGAGGACCTCACTGAGGGATGGTGACTCCGGACATTCATAAAATGCTGTGGGTGGGGATGAGCCTAGCTAGTGTGAATGCTCACCTGACCTCTCTGTGCAGCCGTGGCTGAGTGGCCACTCCTCTCTGGGCCTGCAGTCTGAGCTGGATGCCTGGGAATGGTCTGAGGATGTGTGACTCAAAGGCACAACAGGGGCCTCACAAGCTTTGCTGAGAGCACGAAGGAGTGTACCTGTACCAAGGGGTCTTGACACTTAGTGAGTGCCAAGGGCATTCTCCTGCACCTCTTCCTCTGTACTTGGTGTTGAGGACAAACCTCAGGAGGGCAGGGAAAGAGGCCAGCTGCTCATATTGGTGTCCTGCTGTGTTCCAGGTTTCTTCCCCCAACCTCCTCCCCCACCCCCCACAGGGTTTCTCTGTGTAGTTTTGGAGCCTGTCCTGGATCTCACTCTGTAGACCAAGATGACCTCGAACTCACAGAGATCCACCTGCCTCTGCCTCCCGAGTGCTGGGATTAAAGGCATGCGCCACCACCGCCCGGCCACTCTTAGGTTTTGTTTTTGTTTTTGTTTTTGTTTTTTGTTTTTTTTTTTGTTTTTTGTTTTTTTTTTTTTTGAGACAGAGTTTCTCTGTGTAGCCCTGGCAGTCCTGGAATTCTCTCTGTAGACCAGACTGGCCTTGAACTCACAGAGATCCTCCTGGCTCTGCCTCCCGAGTGCTGGGATTAAAGGTGTGCGTCACCACCACTGGGCTTGTTCCAGGTGCATCATCAGGCACTTTGCGGATGGTTCTTGCGCTATCCTTACTGAGCCCTGTAACACAAGTAGGGTCAACTCCATCTTACAGGTAAGAACAGAGACCCCATGAGGGTTACGTGGCTTGGTCAGGTCTTTTTTGCAGGTGAAGGACAAGCACTCTCAGGCCCAGACCACACTCTGCACCCTGTCATTCCCTGTCCCCAAGGGGAATGAGATAAAAACAGGACTTTTGATTGGTCCCCAGCTTTAGGATTCCCCACTCTACACACGGTCCCCACAGCACAACTTACTCTCGATCCCCTTGGCAAGGCCGTGAATGCCAGGCCCTGCTCCAGGAGCCTCACCAAACAGCAGAAAGGGGAACGACGATGGGGCGCACTGTCCCGGATTCCCATCCTGGGGGAGTGTTCTAGTTTCTGTTCTGCTGTGATCAAACAGCTTAGCAGAGGACAAGATTTCTTCAGTTCCTAATTCCAGATCCAATCCGTCATCGAGTGAAGTCAAGGCAGGATCAAGACGGAAGCCTGAAGGCAGGGTCTCTCACTGCTTCCCACGGCATCACCTCTGACCAAGGGACTCATTTCGCAGCTGAAGAAGTGCAGCAGGAACCATGGGGGGGGGGCTGTTTCCTGGCTCACTTGCTCACAGGCTCGGGCTCAGCTAACTTCCTTAGACAGCCTAGGACCACCTGCCCAGGGAATGGTGCCTCCCATGATGGGCGGGCTAGCCTGTACCAATTAACAATCAAGACAGTCTCCCACAGACATGGACACAGGCGAGCATGATCTAGGCGTTTTCTTCAGTTGAGGTTCTCCTCTCAAGTGACTCTAGGCTGTATCATGCTGACAATGATTTAGCTGTGTCCCAGGCCCCTGGACAGGGACTACCACCTCAGGTACCTTGTCCTAGAAATTTGGACTTCCTGTGGGCCTCATCTGAGGCTGTTCCTAAATTGAGACAAATGTAACCCCTGAACTCGCAGGGAAGTCCCTGACAGCCCACTGGCTAGGAAGGAGGCTCTCAGAATCCAACACCCCTCCTGCTTACGGATCTTTCCCAGACGAGCCCCTCATTTGCTGTGTGGCCTCAGACCAGTGGCTGACCCTCTCTGGGCCTAGTTTCTGGCTGAGAGCTATAAGCTCAGCCCCAGCTCAGCCCTACATGACAGCCGCTCTGCTTGTGCGTGTGTCTGGCTCAGTTCCAGACAGTAGCACAGCAGGGCTGTCACATGCTGATCCACGTGACAAGCAGCGGCCGGGGGCTCCATCCCACGCAGAAGACAGGGCCCTCAGTGGCCCCTCGGCCCTACACCTACCCCAGCTAACCGAATCCTGCAGGGCTGGCAGCGGGGCGCGGGCCTGCGGGCCTCTCTTGCCCTCCCAGGTAGGTTGGGGAGCTGGGTGAGGCGGTGAGGAGCATCTCCTAGGTGCAAGGTCGGCACAGAGGCCCTGGCCAGCAGCCTCCAGGCTCGTTCAGGGCACCTGTGGGGAAAGGCTGCATGTGACCCCGGGGCAGAGGTACAAAGGATGTCTTTCTCACACACACATCCATGTAACCCAATCGCCAGCCTGTCTGCCCCCAGCAGCTGCTCAGGATCATCCCCCTTTGTGCTGGCTCCCACAGGTGTCCCTGGGGTGGAGCCAGGCTCAGCTCTGCACCTGCAGAGGAGCAGGACCCCAGGGGCCACCTCAGCAATACACAGTATCATGGGCTGTCTGAGGGTGGCAGGCAGAGGGGATGTCTTTGAGGAGAGACACATCCTCGGTTCTACAGTCGTAGCCTTGCCATGCATATCCTATGTGGCCAAGACCCGTCCCCTCACAGGGCCCCAATTTCTCATTGTAAAATACGAGGTTTGAGGGTGACGAGTTTGTGAGTGGGCTGCAGCTGGAGGTAGATTGGGGGTCACAGGAAGGCCGAGGCCTGGGACACAGCTGGCAGAGGGCCTAGTCCTGAGACTGTATTTCTGGACTCTGGGTCTGACCTCTTAGCAGATAGGGAAACTGAGACTCAGCCTAGACAAGGCTAGGTGGCAGTGTTCAGCCTTTCTTAATGTTCCAGGCCACTGGGTCCCACCTTCACATTGAAATTCCCAGGCTCTCCTCCTAGGGCTGAGAACACGCCCACCTCAGCCTCCCCTCCCACCCCTCACTCACTATCCCACTCAATGCTCAGAACTGCTGTGTGACCCTGAATTAACGCCACCCTTCTCTGGGCCCTGCCTCCTTTTCTGTGGTCTGAGTCTCTAGGCCTCTACAAGATAGATGTTGTGGTAAAATCCCAGCTCGAAGCTTCCACCAGGCCTGGAGCCAAGGTCAGGCACTAGGCCAGGGTGGCCCCGCCCCAGGGGCAGGCATTGTTGGACCTTGCATAAAGGCGGGGTGCCAGGCTGGCTGGACAGCCAGGAAGAAGGGCAGCTTGGCGAGGCCTCAGGTACTGTATCCCAGGGAGTCGGGAGTGGGTCTGCTATTGATCTGTCCTGGCTGGGATCTAGCCTCGCTACTCTGGGGTGCCGGGCTCGTTTGGCAATTGGTGGCTTCATACACAGGCAGCCTGTGTCTTTCAGGCCTCATCTGCCTACAGCCTAGGGAGAAAAGGGAAGGAAGATACTGAGGGGGAGGGCTGAGGAGCTCAGAGTACAGGGCTCAGCTGGCTTCCTGAGTCTGCACTGCGCTCCACAACCCTCCTCCTCCTGGGGGACTCATCCTGTGAGGGGGATGAGGGACATGGCTGCCACAGGAGAGAACATGGTCTCTGACCCCTGGAGGTCTATTCAGGCATCGTTTCCAAGGCACTAACTACCATGCCAGCCTGGCTAGTTGGGGGCACTCCAAAGATCTTAGGAAAGATTCTTCAGCAACAGACTTTGTCAGAGCCCAGTGAAAGACAGGCAGGCACCTACTGTGCCTGGGGAGGGGGTCTTGTGGTTCCAAGGACTTCATCTTCTAACAGCTTATCTATGGGAGGGCAGGCTCAGTCTCCAGACCCAGGAATGTCTTGGTCCCAGCTCCCTAGGGACCATGGATAGGAGAGGGTGCTGCCCAAAGCTCTGGGCAGTCTCCTGGAACTCAGGGCCAAAGCCACACATAGGCCACAAATAGATTAAAGCGTGAGCCACTTCAGTTTCAGGGCCTGGGGGCCTTTGAGCCCGACCTCGCGCCCCCACCTCTGGCAGTCCTGATGGAGGTCTCCAAGCCTTGAGATCATACCTTCATTCACTGTCACCGAGATTCCCCAGCCCTCTCAAATCCCACACTGGATTAAGGTTTCGTTGGGCCCTTATCCTGGAGTCCTCCTCCTCCAGCCCCTCTGGCACCATCTATCACTAAGTGTTTCTGGGGGCCATGCCTGGACCAAGGCTTTCTAAACCTCTGCCTTTGAGTTTCCCCAGCAACAAGCATATAGGGGGCACCAAGAGCTGACCCATTTTACTAATCAAAAGAAAGAGCCAAAGAGCCCAGGAAACCTGCGTGAAGTCTTCCAGCTGCTGGGATTTGTGTCCAGGTCACGGAGCCCCTGACCATGGAGGCCTGTGGTATGGTTGAGGAAACTGAGGCAGGAAGGATGAGGGACTGGGCTGAGCTTTCCTGCACAGGAGCCCAGTGAGGTAGGAGAGAGCAGGCACCAGCCAGAGGGAAAGTCCATCAGCTGGACCCTTCCAAGGGCACAGGGCAGGGCACTTGCATGGCAGCTAATCCCCTGGGCGATGGAGTGTGGGCCTTAGTGCTCACTCCTTCCCCCTTTTCCCTAATTTTCAGGCTCACCCGCAGCCCTGGACATCCACAGCAAATGCCCAGGCTAGCCCCGCCTACCATGGTCAGCACCAGTTGGTTTGTGGGCACAGTCTCATGTAGCCCAGGCTGACCCTAACTAAACTTTTTGACCTTTCTGCCTCCACTTCCCAAGGGGTCAAATTCAGTCCCTCCTGCACGCTAGATAAGCACTCTACCAACAGAGCTACATCTCCAGCCCCTAGCTAGTAATTTTTAAATTTTTATTTTTGTTTGTTTGTTTTAGAGACAGGGTTTCACTGTAGTCCTGGCTGTCCTGGAATTCGCTCTGTAGACCAGGCTGGCCTGGAATTCACAGAGGTCTACCTGTCTGCCTCCTGAGTGCTGGGATTAAAGGCGTGTGCCACTACCACCCAGCATTTTTGTGTTTCTTAAAGCATTTGTTTATGATGTGGGGTGGTGCATGCCATGGCATGCACGTGGAGGTCAGAGGACAACTTTGTGGAGCTGTTCTGTCCTTCCATCTTTATGTGGGTTCTAGAGAGGAAACTCAGGCCGTCCAGCTGGCACAGCAATCTCCTTTACCCCCTAAGCCATCTTGCCAGCCCATAATTTTGTTTTTGTGACACAGGATTTCATGTAGCCTTGGTTCATATGAAATTTGCTAGAACTCATATGCCTTTCTACTGCTGGGACTGGAGGCATGGCCCACCATGCCAGGCTGATTATCACTTTTAGAGGGATCCCCAGGCCCGTGGTCCTACTCAGGCCCCAGGAAAATACAAATGACATAGAAACTCCCACCCCATTCTCAGGAAGACCTCTGGCTCACCAGCTGAGCCCTGGGCTTGGACAGGACAGCATGGTGGGGATAGGTAGGAATGACGGGATTGAGGGATGGAGACCCCAACAGATTGGCTCTTTGTGCTCATGGGGCTCTTCTCTTCCTGTGGTGGACAAGTATTGTCCTTCTGGTCCTGAATCTGCAGCTCACACGTGTTGCTTCCTCCCAGGGACTGTCTGTTCCTCTCCCGACTCTCTGGCTGCCCTGATCTCATGCTCCAGGAACGGGGAGACTGAAGCAGGCAGCCTTCCGTGCCTCTGGGCTGAGGTTTTCCAATGTGAAGGAGCTGAGTGTCCTCAGGCTGGCTCCTTGCCCTCTCTGCGTCTCTGTTGAAGAACAGTCCCCTTGCTGTTGCAGAGTTTAAAGGCGTCAGGGCAGACATCCTTACATACTTCACCAGGATGGGATGTACCTGCTGAAGGAGGGTGGGGTACAGGAGTTACACAAGAATCCCCTAGTGTATGTCCATTGTGACTTCCCAGTCCCCTTGTGATGTCTTAGTCTAAGACTCCTGATCCCAGGTGGCAGATAGCCTTAGCTCCTCTGCTTAATCAGGTCCAGCCTGGCTTTCTAGCCCCTAGTGGGCACATCCTCAGGTTTCCGTCCACAGTGACCAACCCTGAGGGGGCATTGTGGGCCAGGTGGGCAGTCCTGCAGGAGACGTGTGTGTACTGCTGCCATAGTGAGTTGGCATCAGTGTTGCTAGGAGCACTTCTAGAATGTTCTGTATAGACCTCACCCACAGAGCTCCCTTGCCCACAAGCCAATGTTTGGTAGCATGCTTTACATTTTTGTGGGCTCTGAAGAGACTCCAGTGAGCAGGGCCTTAGGGAGGGAGGGACTGTTGGTGGTGTCACTTTTTTCTTTTCTCATGGGTATGTGTGTTCACATGTGTGTGGGGTCACTGTGTGGGGGATGCACCTGTTTGTATGTATGTGGAAGGAGGCCTAAGGTTGATGTTTGGAACCTTTCCCCATAGCTTCCCACTTTCATTCTCTTTGAGGCGGGGTCTCTCAGTCAAACCCAGAGCTTGCCAATATGAAAAGTCTCACTAGCCAGCTTGCTCCGGGGAGTCCTGTCTCTGTTTCCCGAGGCTGCAGTTGTGGGGAGCTCACGTGCCCACTAGCGTTTACCTGGGCCTGGGAATCTGGACTCTGGTCTTCTCACTTGCACACCAAGAGCTTTGACCACAGAATGTCCCTCCAACTCTGCTGGTGACTCATGGGCTGTTGGTCTCCCTGTGTCTTCTGGGAACAACGGCAAATGCTTTGTACAGCAGTCTGCTCAGATCTTCCCACAAACCAGGGCTTCACCTCCTGTAACGGCAGGGAAACTGAGGCAGGACAGGAGAGTCTGTGCCCGAGGTCTCACAACTAGTAGAAGCAGAGCCCTGAGACACACTGAGAATGGAGATAATGCTCTCTCCGAGTTTCCAGCTTATCTTCTTGGAGCCTGGGCACAGGAGGCCTGGAGGGTCAACATTGGACCCTGGGCACAGCCTCTGGGGTGGTTTATTGCTCCAGATCACCGCTCTCCACAAAGGCCTCCAGACAGACAGACAGACAGACAGCTGCCTGACAGTGGCAAAGCACTGGTGCCCACCTGGGCCCAGAAGCAGAAGGCAAGGCCTCATCTTCACAAAGCCTGTCAGCCAAGCCAGGCATGGCGCTATGTGCCTACGACCCCAGCACTCAGGAAATGTAAACAGGAGGACCAGAGTTTGAGGCCATCATAGCTACATAGTGTGTGTAAGGACCACCTGTCTCACATTCAACCAGGGGGAAAAAAACACCCGGGGCTGGAGAGATGACTGAGCACATAAAGTCCTGCCACTCGAGCAAGGGGACCAGTGTTCAAATCCCCGGCACCCACACAAGTGCCGGTGGGTGTGACAGCTGCCTGGAATTCCATAGCCCAAAGGAGGAGGGAGGAGATCCCCAGAGCAAACTGTCTGGCTGGTTTCCCTTTAGCACTTTTTATTTTATTATGTGTGTGTGTGTGAGTGCACAGTGCTTGCAGAGGCCAGAGGTGTCAGATCCCCTGGAGCTAAAGTCACAGCTTGTTGTGGGCCACCTGATGTGGCTGCTGGGATCTGAACTCAGGTCCTCTAGAAGAGCAGCATGTGCTCTTAACTGCTGAGTTCACATCTCCAGCCCTAGATTGGTCTTAGCTGTGAACTTGGTGTTTGGCTTAGAGATTGACTTAATAATGAGGTGGAGCATGTTTGAGGACCCAGAATTCACCTTGGGCCTGCATGGACATGGGAATACACATACATACATTCATGCATGAACGTCACACACAGAGGCACGTGCAAAAAAAAAATTAAACACAAACTAACAACAACAAACCCCCACAACTCCAGCAACTATCTTTTTGTTACTGGGAAGTTTGGGGCACTGAGCCCCAAGAAATGAGTTAAATAGACAAAGTGGAGTTGGCCTCCTGGTCCCACGGGAGGGGACAATTGGTAAAGGAGGTAGGTGGAGGGTAACTGGGCATCCTGTGGTATCTGTCAGTACAGAGCCAAGCTGAGCAAGGGGCCCCTGTGAGAGCACATGAAAGAGCATCCGTGTAGGCTTCAGGTACACTGAGACCTGAAGTCAGACAGCGGAGGAGGAAAGGGTCCCCAACCTGTCCTTGGTACCAGGCCAAGGAGTAAATGCGTCACAGGCTCCTCTGATGAGCCTCGTGTAAACAGGCGTGAGCCCAGGGGAATATCAGGCCCCTTCCCTGTCTTCCAGTCCCAGCTGGTGACTCCCATCACCCCACCTGGCTCTCCTCCATAGCTGCCACCTTCTCTTGTGGTCCAGCGGGCATCCCTGCTGAGGTGAGCAGGAGGGCCTCTGGGAAGCCCAAGCCATTCTTCCCTTTGCTGAGGGTCTGCCCGAGGTCACCCCAGGTCTGGTTCCTCGTGCAGTCCCGAGTTGTGGTGGCTGCCGTGGTGTCCCTCGCTATATCCCATTCCTGTCCACTCTACTCAGGCCAGGCAGGGTGAAGTGTAGCCCCCGGGAGGGCACTAGAGCAGGAGGGGCCTTGGGTCAGAACTAACTTCACCAAAGCAGCAGAGAGCCCTGGCTCACCTGCCCAGCCTTATCAAGCTCATCCCTTCTGTAGTCCAGCCGGCAGAAGGAGGAGTGCCTGTTGTGTCTGGCTGTGTCCCATAAGGATAGTCTCAAAGGCCACACTTGTCACCAATGGAGTTGTCCAAGGGAGGCCCTGGGAAGAGTCTGTAAGGCCCTGGGTGGGCAGGGGCTGGGGACTGTCACAAAGGTGAGGGCAGCCACCCGATTCACACTGCACTATCCTGCAGGATGGACTCATTTGAGGACAGGTTGCGGCAGCTGCGAGAAGCCTTCAACACGGGGCGGACGCGGCCGGCTGAGTTCCGGGCTGCACAGCTGCAAGGCCTGAGCCGCTTCCTTCGAGACAACAAACAGCAGCTGCAGGAGGCGCTGGCCCAGGACCTGCGCAAGGTGCGTGGAGCAGGGACAGCGGGGGAGAGGTGTGTGTGTCCTGTCCCCCCTTCCCGCCCCGAGTCAGCAAGGGTGGTACAGCTGTGACAAGGAACACAGCTCAGCCACATCCTCCAGGAAGAGGAGTTGAAAGCCCATGGGACCCCAGCTCCTTTCATGAGCCACAGGTGACTGTTGGCCCCCATCCCTCTGTCCCCCATCTACTCTGCAGCTATTTACGGAAAACTTGGTATGTGCTTGGTACTGGTGCCAGGATAGGCTCTGGGAACACACAGAGAGCAAAGTCCCAGTGTCTACAGAGCTGACCTCTGCCGGGGAAAGGGTGGTGACAATATGACAGCAAATCCATGCTGTGCATGTGGCCTGGTAACATGTGAGGTGCAGACATCCCAGTGTTAAGTCGGGGGCCAGATGGTGATGCTGGTTGGTATGTGGGGTCAACGAAGGCTTTTCTGAGAAGGGGGGCCTCAGAACAGAGTCAGAAAACAGGAGGAGGAAAGAGCTGCATGGACATTGGAGGGAGTGGCCCAGGAGCACGTGCAAAGGTCCTGAGGCTCGAAGAGCTTAGTGTATCTGTAGTTGAGGAACTGCAGAGCCCAAAGTGGCTGGAGAGAGAGAGAGACAGAGAGATATGGAAGAGAAGGCCTGAGGAAGTGGGCCACACCCTGGACGACTTTGGTCTTACTTGGCACTGTGGACATCACAGTCTCTATATCTTGGAGGTTCTGGGGTTCCCTCCCAATTCCAGCAGCAGCCATACAGGATCCCCCAGTCCCTCCAAGGGACTGACCCAGTGAGTTCCTCTTCTCTTTATCCCCTGCTGTTACCCTAGAGACTCCCCCAGTCTGATGGGCTCTCCTGGGACTGACTCCTACAGCTTCTCACCAGCCCCGCCCAGCACCCAGGAGACCCGACCTTTCCCCCTTCAGCTCAGGTTCCTCCTCTGCTTTCTCATCCGACTCCAGAAACCTGGACCTTACAAAGGAGGCAGCGGCCCAGAAAATTCAGCCTGGTGCCTCCCTCTAATCTGGCCAGACTACTCAGGTCTCCACCCTCGGCAGGTGGCATCTGCCCAGTGCTGTGGTCATTCTCTCCTCCGACCCCTAGCACTCCTCCTGCTGGACAGTCACAGCCAATTATCCCCAGAGGAGGGTTCAGAGAAGGCAGTTTCTTGCCCAGAGACACACAGCCAGGAAAAGCAGGGCCTGAGGAAGAATCTCACTCAAAGTACCCTGCTCTCCTGAGGTCACTGTGCCCACTGTGTGCATCCCCCCCCCCCGCCCCCATACCTCGATAGGGTCCTCAGGAGCTGCCAGGCTTGTCGTGAGCTGTGTGTGGCTGAAAGTTGCCTGAACCAGGCTTGGCTACTAGGAAGCACAGTGGGGTTGAGTGGCACAGAACACCCACTTGGCTTTGCATAGCACATCCCCTTATATTGCATGGCACATCCCTTGTATGGTCTTCCTGGCACTCTGCATCACCTCTGCAGGCCTCCATCTTCTGCTGTTACCCAGGAGAGCTTGTATTTCAATGGCCACAATTCAGCCTGGCTCTGGCAACCCTGGCTGAAGTCTGGACCCCTCCTGGAGTTTGGAGCAGAGCACACAGCTTGCAGAAGTCAGAAGCATGGTCCTGTTTGTTTGTTTGTTTGTTTGTTTGGTTGGTTGGTTGTTTGGTTTGATTTTGAGATAGGTTCTCAAACTTATTATGAAGCTGAGAATGACCTTGAACTCTTGGTCCTCCTGCTTCTGCCTCCTCAGTGCTAGGTGTATGCCATCATGTCCAGTTTATGTGTGGCTGGGCATGGAACCCAGAGTTTTGTATATGCTAGGCAATCTCTCTACTGGTTGAGTCACATCCCCAGCCCCGGGTCCCATTGATTTTTGTCTTCTTACTTCTCCCCTGGGCACTTGGTACTGTCCACCTGGGCTGTGGGAAATGAAACCATTGACCAAGGAGAATCATGCCTTATGCCCTCTGTACTCCTTGTAAAGCAGAAGCAGAGTAAGCCCCAGCCAGCCACAGGGCCTTTGCACCTGCTAGGAATGCTTCTATATTCTGCCTCCACTATATTCTGCCTCCAGGTGCCCAGGGCTCCCTGGAGTGGGTGAATGAATGAATGAATGAATGAAAGGATAAAGAGATGCAGGACCTTTGGAAAGGAAGCTGTATTTTCCCCACACTCCTAGGACTCAGCCCTGACCCTCATTCCTTTCTGTAGTCAGCCTTTGAGTCGGAAGTATCTGAGATTGCCATCAGCCAGGCTGAGGTGGACCTGGCCCTCAGGAACCTGCGGTCGTGGATGAAGGATGAGAAAGTGTCCAAGAATCTGGTAAGTTGGGGAGGAGTCAGGGTGGCAGTTGGGGTTTGGGAACTGTTTGCTCCCACAGTGTGGTTCCACAGAGCCTCACAGCTCACCCCTGGCCCAGGCCACACAGCTGGACTCAGCCTTCATCCGGAAGGAGCCCTTCGGCCTGGTGCTCATCATTGTGCCCTGGAATTACCCCTTGAACCTGACGCTTGTGCCGCTGGTGGGGGCCATTGCTGCAGGTGAGACCTCCACCTTCCCACAATCCTACTCACTGGCGAACACAGGGCTACCTAGGAAACCAGAAAAGGAAGATGGGGGAGCTGCCCCCCCTGCTCCCAGGCAGCCCCTGGCCGGGGTCTATCCATCACTTCTGACACTTCATCTGAGAGTTAGTGTGGGCAGCATGTACCCTGCACGTACCCTCTCCTAGCATTCCCTCTGTGCTGACTGCAGGGAACTGCGTGGTACTAAAGCCCTCGGAGACCAGCAAGGCCATTGAGAAGATCCTGGCTGAGGTCCTGCCCCGCTATCTGGACCAGGTAGTAGGGATAGTCGAGGCCTAGGGCTGGGCAGCTCCGGTGGGGGTAAGGCAGGGGACATGGCCCAACCTCAGGAGGGCCTTCAGTGTGGGGGAGTGTATTTGACGGGGTGTGTGCTTGTTTGTGTGTATGTGTGTGCACATATGTTTATGTGTAAGTGGAGACCAGAGCTCAACCCCTGGTGGTTCTTGGAAATGTTCACCCTATGTTTTGAGACAAGGTCTCTCACTGGTTCCTGGGACTGGAGAATTTGGCTAGACTAGTTGACCAGGGAGTCTCTGGGATCTGTCCTTCTCCACTGCCCAGTGCCCAGGAATTAGAAGTGCCTGCCATCACATGCAGCTTTTCAGTGGGTCCTCAGAATCGAACTTAGGGCCTCACGCTTACACAGCAAACACTCTCACTACTGAGTCACCTCTCTAGTCTTCGTCTCTTCTATTTTTTTTTTTTAAATTTATTTATTATGTATACAGTGCACATATCGCTGCAGGCCAGAAGAGGGCACCAGATCTCATTACAGATGGTTGTGAGCCACTGTGTGGTTGCTGGGAATTGAACTCAGGACCTTTGGAAGAGCAAGCAGTGCTCTTTACCTCTGAGCCATCTCTCTAGCCCCCATCTCTTCT